>JANHFT010000226.1:0-15509 GCA_032467955.1 Pseudoxenodon macrops | reverse complement strand
TTATCTTTTGGCTTCCTACTTTAGCAGTCCAATCCCTCATGATGATAAGGATATCATATTTGGGGTTAATTCTAGGTGTTGTAGGACTTCATACAACCAGTGAACTTCATCATCTTCGGTATTAGTGGTTGGGACATAGATTTAGACTATTGTGATGTTGAATGGTTTGCCTTGGATTTGAACTGAGATCATTCTGTCATTTTGTGGATTGTATCCCAGTACTGCTTTTCCTACTTTTTTATTGACTATGAAGGCTACTCCATTTCTTCTGATGGATTCTTGCCCATAGTAGTATAACTGATGGTAATCTGAATTAAATTCGCCCATTCCTGTCCATTTTAGTTCGCTGATACCTAAGATGTTGATGTTCAGTCTTTTCATCTTTGTTTGACCTCGTCCAGCTTGCTTTGATTCATGGATCTTACATTCCAGATAGCAACTTTTGGATACTTCACACCAGGTTCCTATGGAGTATAGATCTTTACAACATCGGACTTTCCTTTCACCGCCAGATACATTCACAGCAGAGTGTCCTTTTGGCTTTCACCCAGTTGCTTCATTCTTTCTGGTGCTACTAGTACTAGCGCCCTGCTCTTCCCCAGTAGCATATTCGGCACCTTCCAACCTGAGGGGCTCATCTTCCAGCATCATATCTTCTTGCCTTTTGGTACTGTTCATGGGGTTTTCATGGCAAAGATACTGGAGTGGGATGCAATTTCCTTCTCCAGTGGATCACATTTTGTCAGAGCTTTCTGCTATGACCTGTCCATCTTGGGCAGCCCTGCATGGAATAGCTTCATTAAGCTATGCAAGCTACTTCTCCACGACAAGGCAGTAATTCATGAAGGAGAGTTTGCTATAGTAACATTTAAAAAAAACTGCTAGCATTTGATAGAAATGTTCATTTTCATTTTGTCAAGTCTCAAATTGCAATTTGTTTTTACAATAATTTAATAGCCAGTGGTTTTCATAACATTCTTAAATACCAAATAGCGGTTCATTTTAAACATGAAGTGTAAGTTATACAGGTTTTCTTTTAATTTTTAGTTCTTCCTGATCCCTTCCAGCATTCCCATTTTTAAAATAATTTATACCAGGGAAATGCTTAATATGCTGAAAAGCATAGTGACAAAATGAAATAAAATGATTGACAAGGAATACAATAGTAGATACAAGTTTTGAAAATAGTTCAACAAAACATATTTATGGATTATTATTTTTACAGAAGTTAAACTAGGAACAAAATGACAGATGTCACTGTCATCAGGCCTACTTTAGAAAAAGATATGCATTTAAAGATCTTCCAAATGCCAAATTTTATATAAAAATCATTGCTGCATTTAATTATACAAAGTTTTATAGTCTATATATAAACTTGTTGCTCCTAAAATGGAAGAACTAATAGGATTATTTTTTTTTGGTAATATAAGTTTGGGGATATAAATTCAGCCTCTTTGTGTTGAGGTTGCAGTTCTCCTGAAAGAGCAGATAAAGAACTAGGATAGCAGATGCAATGTTTTATGAAATTTATCAGAGTTCTCCTGGGAGAAAGTATGATGCTTTGTCAACTTTTATTTTGTTTCCATTATTGTATTGTTCTTTAGATTTTAATCCTGAGCATCTTCAGGTTCTCTAGGAATTTACATACCTTGCTGCCCTGTGAATTTGCATGGTGTGTGCACATGTGTGAGATAGAATGAGAGTAAGAGTGAGAGTGAGAGTGAGAGTGGGAGTGGGAGTGGGAGTGGGAGAGAGAGAGAGAGAGAGAGAGAGTGAGAGAGAGAGAGAGAGAGAGAGAGAGAGAGAGAGAGAGAGAGAGAGATTTCCAAACTTTTCCTGACCTTCAGATCTCCTATTCTGGTCTGTAGAGTTCTAGATCATGTTTAAATTCCGTGAATACCTTGTGCCTGAAGATACATAATTTGCTTTGACTCTAAGTAAAATATCTCTTTCTAAAATTTATCTTCAACCTTATCATGACTACTTTGTATTGGCTTTTTTATTTATTTATAAAATGTATAGGTTATCTCAAGATAACTGTGAGTGACTTACAATCATACAAAATCCAAAATATAATAAGATATTAAATACTACTCAAAAACTACTAACTAAACATTGTTTAATCCACAATAAAATGTATATAAAATATTCTGAACATATTTGAAATATATTCATCAAAATGCCAATATGCAAACTTATTCATGAAGCTATTAATTGGAATCCAGCTGGTGAGAGAAAATGAAAACACTAGAGGGACATCTTAAGATGTTCCCTTACCATAAAGATTTGAACAATCAATCCAGGCACAGATGGAAGCGAATGCATTTGGCAGAGAAACTGATTGCTTCCCTGTGTAAAAATAGTGATGTGGAATGAGTTTAATCTTATATTCTTTTAGCCAGATCAACTATGAGATGATCTAACACATAGAAAAGAAACTAAAAGATTAAAATTCCTCCCTCTCCCTCCCCGTTCCCCAACCTCTTCCCCTTTCCTTTTGTTTAATGCTTTAAAGCTGATTTGATACACAATTTTTATCCTAAAATAATTGAAGGCTTTCTTCTTAGTAAACTAATGGAAAAATCTGAGAAAATAATGTTTGCTAATTTCAATCAGGATTGGGCATCCCATAATAAATTTAGAGTTCCTCAGTTTAAGTAAAACCTAAGGAATGGAATTTACTTTTATAATAAGTATATTTCTCAGATTCATATTTTATTCTGTCACGGTTCACTAAGTGATA
This sequence comes from Pseudoxenodon macrops, assembly GCA_032467955.1. Taxonomy (NCBI): domain Eukaryota; kingdom Metazoa; phylum Chordata; class Lepidosauria; order Squamata; family Pseudoxenodontidae; genus Pseudoxenodon; species Pseudoxenodon macrops. The sequence continues at coordinate 12,766 of JANHFT010000226.1, read as the reverse complement.
ACATCCTTAAACTGTTGGTAATTCACCCCTTGGACTCAATCTTCTGGCCATTTTACATATTTAATATCTAATACGGTATGTATTAGTGAAATTTATAAAGAAGTTTTAAATATGCTATAATTTTGCTGCACCAAAGAAACATAATATTTCAGTGCCCCCTACTTTGAGGTCAGTTACTTTGTAATTATTTTGTAATATAGCTTTCTACAACCTGCTGCCTCAAAAATTTCCCAAATTTTAAATGATCATCCTAGCTTGGAAAGTATGGGAGCTGTGTCCAAATACACTGAATGTCTTTAATTCATAATCACTTCTTTATTTTTATATATATAAAACTGCCTCTGTGCAATCCATTGACATTGATCTTAGCAATTATTGTTGAAGGTCTCACACTTTCCCCAAAGAGTTCATGACTTTATTAATTTATAAATCAATTTATGAAACTGCACAATGCATAACAGCTCAAGAACCTTGCCTTGTATTGAAATAGAAGGAAACTGTGGCTGGGGATCATTTTCCCAGCTTCAGTTGCTGTGCTAGTCTCAAGAAGGTGGGTGGAATATTATTTTCCACAAATAGTTGGTCAAACTAATATCCCAAAGAGAGTCACATATCTGTTTTTCAAGTAGATGGCCTGGCTTTTACTTCTTTACTCTTTGTAATATATTTCATGGCTTAGGACTTTGCCTCACGCATACATTGGGTCAGCTTGCATCTGTGTCTCTTCAAGTACATTCTCTTCTGTTTATACCAATAATGCAGACTGTCATTCTGTCTGGTCAGGCTCTTCAGCTTCTGAATCTGAAATATCAAGGATGATCCCTAACAGATCTCCACAAGGGAAAGTAAAAACCAGTTGCAATCAAAACATGTTTACTTCCATATGTTTCATATACTGTAATGTACTGTATGTATTAAGGCCATTTTCCATAAGATGTTAGCATTATTATGTGATTGCACTTAGGTGGTTTAATAAATCTGATAATGGAGAGGAGAATACTAAAAATGAAATAATATAATAACAGCAACAACATCAGCATCAGGAAAACCAATTGGGAGGGTCCTCTTAATATGGGTAGTAATAATATTTTTTACAAATCCTTTCATTGAAATTTGTTCAAGGGACATAGGACTGCACCTTGTTATCATATAAGTTTGTTCTTCCACAAAAAGAACAAACAAATAAGGTTTTCTGGCATGCTTATTTAAGAGAGAAAAAAATATTGTATTTTATTTAGATATTTTTGCTGGAGGTGAGCAACTAGTTCACAAAAATCATTTTGTTTAAATAAGGGCCACATTTAAAATTTATGTTTGATTATGATAAGATTTTCCTCTTATTCCTGGATGCATTTTAATCTCCAGTGCATAGCTATTTTCAATGCATGTACATGAAGGATATAGGTTGTTGGGGCTTTTAAAAGGTTATTTTAATTATTTCATATTTTAACCATTTTTAATGGCTGCTAAAAGGGGCTCGGGGGTTTCAGGTTACTCACCTACACCAGATCCAAACTATGGGCAGGTTGGGAATGATAGTAGAACTGCTTAACCTGTTTGATTAAAGAAAACCATAAACATTTATGGTTGACTGGAAAGCCATTGTAGACCTTTTTAATGAAGCAGAAGAAATGCAGTTATGATTTGCAGGTTTGATGACTAGAAAAACATCAACTAGATTATTAAAAAAATGAGCCTTGACATAAACACAGAGAAAGAGATAATTTAATAGTACTTAAATTTGCTGCAAAAGATATCAGAAGTTTCTTCAGATATCAGAAGTTCCTCCCTCCCTCCCTCCTCTTTTATTAGTTTGTGCTTTATTTTATGGGCTCTGTGAAATTTCAATAAAAAGTATAAAAATATTGGGGTTCAAATCTGACTGGAGTTTAATCATAAACACTATGAAATTGGGAATGAACAGTCAAGCAGCACAGAATTTTTAGAACTCAGTTTGATTCTCTAGGTTATCATGAGATGGTCAACAATTTACTTTTTAAAAGAGTCTAGACAAATTCATAGAAGTGAGAAGTACCATTGTATACTAAGAGCTGTACTCAAATTCTAATTATGAATTGATTTATTTCATCCAAAAGAACAATAAATTTTAATATTCCTGCTGGCTTCCCAAATACCGTAGTTAACTTTATTATAACCAAGAAAGGTCTAACTAGTTAGTTTACGTTTAGAACTAGTGTTCTCTGTAGACATTCTGCCTTAAAATCAACTATCTATAAATCTGTGGAAGAAAAAGCTAAATGTAGTCAGATTATAAAATCCCTGCTCTCTTGAACATCTGTTTCATAGAGCTTTTACTTTCAGGATAGAAATTTTTTACTGTGTGTTGTCAACATTCCCAAATCATTAGAAGTAGTAGGGTAAAAGCAAGATATAAGCACTAACTTGAAGAGAAATTTTATCCAGTGTAAATAAAACTCTTTCATAAAAGGGGTATTCACTTTTGACATCTTTGTCTCATATATGGATCCCATATTTGTTGCAAATATTGTCTATAGAGGTTCTTATCAGGTCATGGTAATCCCAAAGGTGCTTTTCAAAAGGCAACTGGACTTTCTTAGAGTCTTTGAGACTTTCAAATATTGTGTGCCCAGGTTGATCAGTGGCATTCAAAGAGAAACTTGTATTCACCAATTTAAATAACTGGGGTTTTGAGTTTCTATGCATAAATATTGCATTGTTGCTAGATGTGAAGGCTCAGAAACAAAAACCGAGGAGAAAAAATTAAAAATGGTCTCCCTGTTTCCAGCTCTCCAAAGTGTATTCTCAACTTTGTCAGTTGTTGATTTTTTTTATGAAGATCAATGCTTCATATATCTATTTTGTACAGTGAAATAAAAAGTTAATAATAGACCCTATTTAACTATAGTGTTGATTTCTTTCAACTTATTTTTGTATTGCCTGTTCCTCCTAGCAAGAAGAAATTAAGTGATTCTAAATTCCTTGAACTGCTTTTTATTACACATTTTAAAATAATTTCAGTCAATTCATGATTATTGCCTGAACAAATGATGCCTTAAATTTTGAATACCAAGCATTATTTTATGAGCAAACCATCTGATGCTTAGTGCATTTATAATTCTGTAATTTTAATATTTATCAAAAAGATATAAAATAAAAATTATTTTAAAAAAAATAAATATTATATATATCTCAATTTCCCTTTTTGGCAGGTGGGATTATTTCATCTGGGGTGGAAATATGAAGCTGGATAGCATATTGATGATACCTTACCCCTAACTGTCAAATACATCCCTTCTATTGAGCTTTTAAAATTGTTGTTTTAATTATAGATTGTAATTTGGGGCTTGATTTGGATTAGATACAAATTTATATTGTATAATATAATACAAATTTACATAATCCATACAAATTTACAAAATCTAATATTATTTATCTGTCTCTGTTTTTAATCAGATTTGTGTTGCTCTCCCAAAAATAAATAAAACAACAAATATAAAAACAAACACAAAAATTATAAAATACACATTAAATGACAAATATTATAAAAAATAATATACAAACTCTAGATAAAGAGAGGATAAAAATGCTCACCTCAGCAATGGAACCATCTAAGCATGTCTTAAGTTTCCTGAAGCCCCAAGCCAGATCACATAAGTGAGTCTTGAGGGACTTCTGGAATGTCAAAAGGAACTGAACTAATATAATTTCAGGAGAAAGAATGATTTACAAGCTGGGCACCATGGCAGAGAGAACAAGTCTTCTGGGATCCACCAAATGAAGGTCCCCGGCTAATTGTACCTTCAACATGCCTACTCTGCCAGATCTAGTGGCATAGGCTGATGTAACCAGGGAGAGGTGATATTGCTTGATTTGCCAGGGGTTAGAGATATATAAATGATTTCTCACCCCATGGCAATGGATGAATTCACCCAGCAGCCTCTTAAAGAGGATAGGAAAAAGAACCCAATTTCCGTAATAGCCTACATAGTAGAAGCCAAAGGTGGATCCTCTTTCCCCAAATCATCATGAACTGAAAGAAGGAGGTGAACCAGAACAATTCTGTGCTCTCTACCCCCAATCTCCAACATGATCCAGAGGGATAACATGGATGCTGCTATTGAAAGATGCTGATAAGTCAAATAGGGAAAGGATGGATACACTACTACCCCTATTCCACCCATTCCAGAGATCATCCAAAAGCACAAACAATGATCATTTCATTGCATTCCTGGGTGTGAATCCTGACTGAAAAGAATCCAGAATATCCACACCCTCCAAGACCCAGAAGCTGTTACACAACCACTTTCCCAACCACATTGCCCAAGAAAAGGAGGTGAAATACTGGATAAAAATTGTCCACTGTGATGGTGTCCAGTGATGGCTTCTTCTGGAGAGCCTTCTTTTTTGTTATAACATTTTTTTAATTTTATTTTTATCCCACCAACTCCCCAAATACAGCTTACAACATCAGTTGTCAGAGTACAAATTTGAACCTTTACATTTATATAGTTGTTAACAAAATATCATCATAATTTCTTTATTCGTTTCACCATCAAATTTAATACTTGTGCTTCTTTTTCTCTCTGCTTAAAGAGAGCCTTCTTTAAGAGGTAAAAGAATAACACTCACGCAAAGAAGAATTAACCACCATCTGAACTCACTTACATGATACACAACCCAGGGTTGCTTTGACAAACCAGGACAGGCAGGGATCTAAAGATCTGAAGATCTTCCCTAAAAGGCAACTGGAATTTCTTCGATGCAAAGCAAAACACTTTCAAGGGAAAAAAATCAAGGAAGTTCAGTTGCCTTTTGGAAAAGTACCTTTGGAGCAACCATGACCTGGATGATTGAGAATATTCATAGACAGCTGAGTTCACAGACCTGAGGACCCAGTCAATTTCCTCAGCTCTATTATTCAAACTATTCCTGTGAGAAGGCCAGTGTCCAACTGGCAACAAATCCAAGCAATTTTATGCTGCACAAATTTTTCCACATGGCTCTGTAAAGATTTTCTGAACCAATAGGGCTGCAAAGGGTGCAGAGAGGGCAGAGATGTAGTGATATGTCAACATCCTTGCTGTCACAGTTTAGGTCTGAACAATGATCCTATCCAATATTTGGTCAAGTTTGTTCTTTATTCAGTGCCAGAAACAAACATAGACCTCTATGTCCTATTTCATCCCCACCGACTTCAGTAAACCATAGGGAGTAATAGGATCCATGAGAAGATATATTGCATAGGCAATCTGGTCCAAGACCTCAACTTCACCCTTATTCCAAGCAGTAACCACAGCTTCAGATAGACATGCATCAGACCAACAGGAATAACCCCAGCTCCTTCTGAAATCCATCTGGATCTGTTAGTTACTTGGGGTAGTTCAGTCTAATCAGTCCAGCCTCCCTCCCTAGCATTCCTAAAGAATCCCATAGAAATCAGGGTGTTATCTGGAGGGAACACTAAAAGTTCCCTCAGTTTCAGTGTACACTGTCACTGCTTTGATAGGAGCACTAAATCTGGAGTTTGACCACTGTCCCAAGTAAGATTCTGTAATGGAAGCCATAGGCCCCATTCCACAGGAAGTCTGAATATAATCCCCCAGAACCCTCATTTTACAGAACTTAACTACCAACCCAGAAATGGAGGCAAGGACTTCAGGCTTGGAGGTTGCTATGAACCAAGTAGATAGGTATAACAGCAAGAATCCCAACTGATCCTTAGAGCCAACGTAATGAACAGTATCTCACAACACTGGCCTGTGGCAGATCATCAGAAAACTGTAAGAGTTCCTAATGACAATCACCACACCTCCATCCCTGCCCCCAGAGTCTTAGTTGATACCACACTAAAAACCCAGTTTCAGAAAAGACAGCTCTTCCATTTCAGAACGTAGGCAGATCATGGTAATATATGCCAGGTCAGTCCATTCATCAACAATCAAACCTTAGATGATGGGGATCTTATTACCATGCTTCTACTGGTATTCAGTAGAAGCATCCAGAGACCAGGACCACTGAAGGTCTGTTGACAGAACATCAGAACTGAGATCAAGGAAGTGGAATGTGGCACCTTTAAGAAACAATGGTTCCATGGTCCCCAAGGGCAGGCCATTCCATATCGCCTACCACCTCTCCCCCTGACTAAGACCCCCATTATATCCCCTTCTATCACCCTGAAAAAGTCCCATCCCCTAAACCAAGCCCCCAGAGATTTGAGACTATGAACCTCCTAGTGACTTCACCACACAGCCCTGGAAGGGGAATCTGAGCAGCCTGCAGCACTTTAGCTTCAACACCTCTCATCACCAATATGGCACCCCACCCTTATTGCCTCACACACATAACCCTCACTCACATCCATACATTCAAACAACCAAACATACATATAATCTAATACCTGTAAGAATGTGATTGTGAAATATGTTTTTATTATATATTTTGATCACAGACTGCAATAATTATTATTATAATCATCACTTTTATCACAATTGTTCCCTGATGTGAGAAATAGATTACTGAAATATATTTTATTGAAATATTGTTTAAAGCAATATTTTTTTTAGTTTTATTTTATCATGAGCTCTTCTAGCTAATTCTTAGAATATGTTAATGGTACAAATAAACTTAGCATCACATTTTTAATATCACTTTTCTGAATGATAAATTGTTTGCTTATTATAGTTCTTTTTTTTAATGTTTTAAACAAATGCCTTGATAGATTGGGATATCATATGCAGCAGCTCTATTGTGCTCAAACAATGAAGAGAAAGCCACAAATACCACTTTCAATTTTAATGTTTTTTATTAAACTTTTACAAATGCAGAGCTTTAAAATGCATCTTGTATAGATACTCAAGGATTACTAGGTTCCTTTATGGCTTTTAGTGGCTCTTAAAATGTATCACTTGTGACTTTGTTTTACTTATCCATCAGCACAATGAGTCTACCAGATACCTCTTATAGTTATCTTATACTTATATTTTCAGCAAGAACCAATATATATTTTAAAGCTTATTTATTGCTGTTTATATCTATTTCTCTAATAAATATGGAGTAGGTGAATTACTAATTGCCTATCTCTTATTTTATGGAGTAACTAAAATTAAAACAACACAGAAAGCATATATATCAAATTAACTTCATGCAACAAAAGTTAGTCTTGTGTTTATTTATTTTGAAGAATTTTTAATAAGTTCCAATAGACTCTTTGCAAAAAAAATTAGAAGAACAAGAGCATCACAATTAAAACAAAACCGTGGCTGATGCAACACAGTTTTAATACTATTATGGCACCCTCATTTAGCTTGTCATGAAATAGCAAAGATGTCATGAAATAACACTGTTTTTGAGAAGTTACAAAAAGTCAGGAGGATAACTCTGGGGAACAGAATTTTACAAAGTGGGGCATATTACAAGTAGAAAGCTAAATACCTCAAAGAAGCGAGGATACTCTTAGCAGGCCCTCTCATAACCATCAAACCCAGTGGTAGATTAAGGCTCACTGGTGCCTTAAGCACTGACAAATCTTGGTGTCCCTCTTCTTTGTACATACTGTACAAACGAAGCCAAGCTCATTGGGGTTGTTTTTCCCCCCTCAACTTTGTGGTGCCCCCTTTTGGCCTGGTGCCCTAAGCACATGCTTAGTCTGCTTAATGGTTAACACACTACTGATCAAACCAGACAGGCAGATTTTATTTTAAGCAATATTTTGAACTCGGCCGAGAAGCCTTCTGGTAACCAATGCAGTTACTAAAGGTGTTATTCTGCACTGGCAGGGTTGATCTGCCAGTACTCAAGCTGCTGCATTTTTTCACAGCTATATAGCTTTGAGGTTGTCTCCAAAGAGCAAGTGGCATGTTGAGGCTGTCTCAATGAACAGCGTGTAGTCCAAATGAGTGGTGATTATAGCATGAATAGCTATTGCAAGGGAATCCTGGTGAAGTAGGATTATACTGGCACAACAAACTGCCAAGCTGAAAAGTCTAAAATGCTTCCCTGTGTAGCCAATAGTTTAATTATTGGTTCAATGATTATCTTCTCTATAAATAAACATTTATTCAACTTGTAGGGATTTGTAGAGATTCTGTCCAAATCTGAATTTAGATTCAGAAATCTAAATTTCCCAATGACATGGAAATTATGCAAAATATTAAAATAAAAGTAGAGTAAAAGCAAAGTAGAGTAGAGTTGGCAGTTTTCAAGAAGAGTTTGGACAACCATGTTGTAGGGTTTTTGGGGGGCCATTAAATTAAAATGTGGTATGCATAGGAATATATTTTAGTTGTTTTAGATAAAGTTGAATGTGCTTAGAAAATTTTAAGATGCAGAAGTGAGCCAGTGATATTGCTGAGGAGGGAAATAAGAAAGTAAGATCATGCCATTCAGATGTGGGTTCTGAATCTTCTTACTGCCGGTTCGCTCAGGGTCGCGCCTCGAGCGTGCGAGCAAGCGCACACATGGCAGTGAAAAACTAGCTTCTGTGCATGCGCAAAAGCAAAATCCAAGATATCGGTGTCCACAGAAACACCGACAGAACTGGCTCTATGATGTCACCACGGAATTACTACCTACTCTATAGAACCAGATAGAACCGGTAGGAACCCACCTCTGATGCCTTTGCAAAGCATATGCCTTCCTTTTTGGATTGAAACTTCAAATCTTGAGAGCATTTTTCCAACAAACAGTTTTTAAATGAATTTTTAAAATATTTCTGGCTTAAATGTATCCCCCAAAAAATGTACCAAGATAGGGTGGATGATGGATGTGGAGTAAAATGTGGCAGAGGCTGCATTTTCAAAACAAGCTGTTTTCAGATGTTAATTTGACAAGAACTGAGTATGTAGAATTCAGATAATTATTATTTATTTATTAATGCTACTAAATGATGACCAATTATTTAAAAGTAAATTTCATTCTTTTTAGTGGCCAGGAAACTATAATATAGATTGTAGTCATAGTAATCAAAACCATTGAAACCAAAATTGAGAGATAAAATGCAACTTTGTTCTTTTATTATTATTTTTTAATTAATCATGCATGAAATATTTCAGGTTTGATAAACTGCATCATCACTTCTTCATTCATTCCACTGGCCGGACTAACTAGTTTGGTCTAATGGTTAAGGCACTAGGCTAGAAACTAGGGGACTGGGAGTTCTAGTCAAAAAAAGCCATCTGGGTGACTTTGGCTTTGTTACTCTCTCTCTTTCACTCCAACCATTTTCCCAGATTGTTGTGGGGAAAATAGGAGGATAAAGAAGTCTTAGGTATTTTTGTTGCCTTGAGTCATTTATAAAAATAATAAAAATGGGATATAAATAAATAAAATATTAAAAGCAGAACTATTTAGTCATTTGTATTTATCCTTTCTGCAAAGATACTAGCTTGAAATCAAATTTGTAGTCGCAGATACATATTTGTATGACAGTATATATTATGAACAATTATTCAGTGATGGAGAAAGAAATTTGCAACATTCTAGGAGATATATTCTCATAAAGTTTAGTGCTAGTATTGAAAACAGATTGAGCTGAATCCTGCTTAATGGAGCTTCATTTATAGAGAGATGAAAAATTGCCCATAAGAAAGGAAAAAGGAGAATTGCCCATGAAAAGGAGGGTTTGAATCTTATTTTTATAAAGAGCTTCTGAGAAAAAGCAATACAAGACAAGATTGCCAATTATTTATTCATTTAAAACATTTAGTAATTTTAATATAACCACTCAATTTTTATCGAACTCTGAACAGCTTCCAACAATTAAAAAAAAACACCATCAGTATATCATTAATACTTACATATAGCTTACATATGGATGAAAACAAAATACAGAGCCTTACAATCTAAAATGGAATAGTGAATCTTTAATTGATGTAGGAAATATGCCATCAGTCTGTATGAGGGTAAGAGAAAAACTGGATGTCATGAACTCCAGGAAGTCAGGACTCTGAAGCTTGGCTCAGGTTCAAGAATCCTTTTATTGAGTACATCATATCAGTTCTTGGAAGGATGAAGCTAGCTCTAACTTATTTCCACGCATAGGGATAGTTAAAATAATATAATTTCCCCATCCCGCTAGGTCTCTCAGGTCACATGGGCCAATCTGTCCAGTTGTAGGTTCCCACCCAGCTCCGACAGGTACCTGATGATATGACCTTGGTTCACGTGCCGGCTGATAGATGTTATGACCTGAGGCACCACATTCCTATGTTCCCCCATCCCCCCTTGAATGACAACCAAGAAATGAAGCAGAATTAAGCATGGTTCCAGTTGAAGTCATTTTGTAGGTTGACACTGGCATTGAAATAAGATTTTTTTACATATTTACTTTGTTATTTTTTATTTACATTTATCCAATTGTGATTCAAAAATTCTAGTAATTTAGAATTTCAAATATGGGTACAACATAGCACAAATGTGTTCCATGTAATCTTGGGTTATTTGTTTCTGTCTATACTTCTATTAATTAATCAATCAGGAAAAACAAGTAAATATTTGGGTTGGGAGGATTTTAGGAGCAAGTAGAAGTTTATTCAGATCCTTCCAGTCAGACATCTGGGAGATACAGGTAATCCTTGATTTATGACATTATGACAACACCTGAGCTTGGAATTATGGTCATAAGTCATTGTGGTCATAAATTGAGGCATGATATAATGACACCTGGTTTTTTTGACATTTTTGGCAGTAACTATTAAAGCACAGGTGTGAATCTTGAAGCATCATGTTGTTGTCATATGACGTTTCATGATGTTTTTCCCTAATGGCCTGTGCATGACGCATCCGGCTGCGGGTGGCCAGTTTTACACCTCTGTATTAAAATAATCAATTTTCCCTAATGGAATGTTTTTGCCAGAAACAGAAACTGGCAAAAAAAAATGCAAATAGCAATTATATGACGTAAGGACACTGTAAACAGTTGTAAAGGTGAATTGGTTGCCAAGCATCCAAAATGCAATCATATGGGCTTTGATGTGAGTGTGGCTGCTGCAACTTTGAAAACTGGTTGTAAGTAGGTTTTTTTTTGGGGGGGGCTGTTGTAATTCAAATTATTGTTAATTATTGTTGTAAGTCAAAGGCTATCTGTACTCATTACAAAATGTAATGAGAAGAAATAAAAGGGAATTATTTCTGTACATTATTATCTTGTTACTTTACATTTCTGGAAAGAATAGGGTTACCAGGATATGTTATCTTGGTTGCAGAAATCCAGACAACCATTAAATATCAATTAAGCTATACAGGGGAAAAAAACGAATTCTGATGAGCTCATTTAGATTTTGGCATCCCTAGGAAAGACCCACATGCAAAACCTTTCTACAAATGAAAGTAGGAGAATCTGGTGTGCAAAGTGCATACCCAATGCACACTTAATGCTGGAATATAATCCTGTTGCACTTTACTCTAAAAGTTCTGTGTGATGCAATAAAATCCTCCTCCACTCCCAACCTCAATTTGGGTTATGGCATTCAACTGTTTTTATTATCCCTTTTAATGTCTCCTTTGAATGGTTATCAATATACACATGGAGAAAAACCACATTTAAACACCATTCAAAAGTATCTGGAAGCTTCAGCTGGTGCTGAATGCAATGGTGCATGTAGTTATGTGAGTCCTAGAGCAGCACATGCTACACCTTTAAAGCCCTTCACAGCATGGGACTGTGCTGTTTGAGATTCTTCTTATTGTTTGTTGCATCAGTGTATCCACTAGATCTGTCAGAGTTGGCACATTGTGGGTACCATTGTGTAGGGATCTTCATTTGGTGGATTCCAGGAGAAGGGCCCTCTCTGCTATGGCACATTGTTCCCCCAGAAATTTGATTAGTTCCATCCCTTTTCATAAGCCATCCAGAGTTACCCTGTGGTAAATTGGGCAATCAATCAATCAATCTTTTGTAAAACACACAAAGGTTTGGCTAGATCGGGGGGTCGGCAACCCATGGCTCTGGAGCCACATGCTGCTTTTTGGGCCCTCTGCTGTGGCTCCCTGTCCCATCTGACTGGCCCCGCCCCTCGTCCTCCCCTTACCTGGCCTGAGATGGTAATGGAGTGGGAATGGAGAAGCGGCCGGGGCTGATTCTCTGGTGCTGGTTGAGGAATGATTGCCACTCCTGGCAGAGGCTTCCCTTCCTCCCCCTCTCATGACTCCCTGACTGGCTGTGGTGGCCCATGCATGGGAAGACCCTCCTCAAGTGCATACCAAAGCGCAGCAAAGGTCACTTAAGGAGGGACTTTGGATGCAGCTTCTTTCCTGCCCTAAGGATCCGGCCATCGCCTTGCCATTCCCCCTCCCCCCCACAGCTCTTCAGCTGAGAGGGGAAGGCGTAAGCTCCATCCCAAACTGGCAGGAAGCGAAGGCTGTTTTACAGGCAAATGTGGCGCGAAGACAGGTACAGGGCTGCTTCGCTCCTGCATTAAGGCTCCGGCGATCCTCCTCCTCCCCCTCTCATGCGGGGGGGGGGCACGGCAAGTTGATGGCTGGATCTTTAGGGCAGGAAAGAAGCTGTGCCCTTTTGCCTTCAGTTAAGACCCTCAAGTGAGCAGTCGCCTGCCCTGAGGTGCCTTTGGTGCGTTTTGGCATCTCCATGTGCGCGTGCACCCTCCTGGCCCTTCCACAACTAGCCAGAGGGTCACCCAAAGGAAACTATGACTGACGATCATTCCTCAGCAGAGAGAGAGTGAAGGGGAGAGAGTGGGAGAAAGAGAGCAATGAGAGAGGGAAGGAGAAAGATAGAGATGAGAGCTGGGGAGAGGGAGGTAGAGCGAAAAAGAGATGAGAGGGAAGG
>JANHFT010000224.1:192146-205437 GCA_032467955.1 Pseudoxenodon macrops | reverse complement strand
CTTATTTTAGCGCATGCACTCAAAACTCTGATTGGGCTTATTATCTGGGGAGGTCTTATTTTCAGGGAAACAGGGTACATGTACCAGCAACAAACATTCTGAAGCTAAAATTATATTCTAAATTATTGTGGTGCACATCTACATTGATTCAAAGGCCTTAGACTTAGTTAGATCTAGGTTTTTATTATCACTTGTCTCTGTCCAATGCTGCATTTTAAATACTTTAATCTGCATGGAAGCTGGCATGATTCTAGCAAAGACAAGGATTTTTTAATTTTAATTTTATTGTATTATATTCCTGTTTCAAAGATTCACCAGTCCAATTAAGTTTCCTTGGTGGCATTCCAACAAGATAGAAATAAAAAATTATAATTGTCAGCTGACTTGTACTATTAAACTCTATCTACTGTCTGCTGCCTCTAAATTAACTCTAAGAGGACAGAAAGAACAAATGTGACTCATCTGATCTTGCTTGATTAGTCAATGGCTTTATTTTTATACTATAGTGCTATAATCACAAAATTATAGAGAATTGGGGGCAGTTATTAAAACACTTGAGCCCTTTAATATAGGAATCCAAATTAAGCATCCCTGAGATAGATGGTTGTCTAGTATTTCCCTGACACTAAAGGAGAGTCCACCATCTTCTGGGAAATCAATTCCATTGTCAAAACCACTCTTAGAAATATTTTTCCCCCTCCCTAAATGATATTTCTTAATTGAAAGTCATTATTCAGTCTCCCATACTCTGAGACTATAGAACCTAAGTGGGCATCCTTTCAAGAGTCTAAAGTCTGCCTCAAATTATGTCTGCCTTCAGATGTCCTTTTTCAACATTTTTCACATTGCCATGCCTTCAAAGGACCTACTTTCTAATTCAGTGATCAATCTTATTGTACTATTCTAAATCTATACTAGCTACTTAAAAAAGAGTTTGGTGTAACTTCTATGGTAAGATTAGCATATATGGCTACAAGTAATTCATTTTAAATGTCCCATCAAAGCTGGGACTTGCCAAAAGAACAAGCTCATGTTAAAGGTGATTTGTTGCACTTCAGAAAGCAAAAGGATTTTTCTTCAGTAGTTTCTACAAAGAATGCTATACTTCAAAACAAGAATAACAACAAATGATAGAATTAATAGTTGTGATCCTTTAGGATAGCTGATTCTTAAACCCACTTGGGAAATGCAATGAAAAACAACATACTTCAAATACAAGAATGGTGAACGTTCTTTGAAAATGCTACTTTGGAACACAATTGCTAAAATTGCAAAATCTTTTTCCCCAGTTTCTGCAGCTGCTTTGAAGGTTGATCCCATCTGGTTCTGAATATATGCACTGAGGCAACAATGCCATTTATTAGAAAAATGAAACGAACAGAGTATTAGTGGTTGAAGAACTGCAGCTTGTCTAACGTGTGTGTGTGTGTGTGTGTGTGTGTTGGGAAGGGCATAGAATGGAAAGATGCTCCAGGCATCTTTGGCACCAACTAACTCTATAACGTGGAGATTCACTTTTAAATGTTGTTCAGAATGTATGTATTTAAAACTTGCTTTTATTTTCTTGCTAGCCTTAATGGTTTTAAAAGTAGATTAAATAAACTCAAGAATAAATTAATTAGAAATCCATTGACTATTTTTTTGTCTTAACCTCAAAGTAGTAAGAAGGATGTAAGTTGAACCTTCCTTCGTATCCATAATGAATGTTTTAAAAGAATGCACTGCACTCCCATCACATTCTTATTCCATTTTAAAATTTAGAAAGAGTTTGCTGATATTGTTTAATATTTTTTCAGCCTCGGAATATGCAAATTAGTATAGGAGGAGCCATGCTGTCACTATCTGAAGTGAACTTAAAATCTGAGGAAGTAGACAAAGTAAGCTGAGTTTTAAATCTTTTAAACTTGATCCACACTCTACTTGGCTTATTCAGAAGGCCATTGAGGACTGAGAAATGATTGTTTCTTTGAAAGAGGGCTCATGCCTTCTACTAAGAAGACAGATCTAAGTGATGATGTGTCCCTTCCTGAACTCCTCTTCTCTGGATGGATATTAGGCAAATAAATGTCATTTAATTTCCAATCTTCCCAACAAAAGGGGATATATGAAGGGAAAGGTATAAAGACCTTGCAGACCCTGTCAGTCAAATAATTTTGATGGGTGGATTTTAGGAAAAGAGTTTCTCTGCTCCTGCCCCTGCTTTGTGAACATCCTTCCCGCAAAGCTGAGGGAAGCTCTCTTGACATTCTGCAAAGGGTCAAAACTTGTCTGTAATGTCTCTTGCCATTTTAGGATTGTTTTCTCCCTTTTGATGTTTAAGCAATAGCACTTAGACTTATATACTGCTTCCCAGTGCTTTACAGCTGTCTCTAAGTGGTTTACAGAGTCAGCATAGGACACCCCAAAAAAAATCTGGGTCATTTTACCGACCTCAGAAGGATGGAAGGCTGACTCAACCTTGATACGGTTAGGAACAAACCCCTGGCACTCAGCAGAAGTAGCCTGCAATACCGCAGTCTAACCACTGTGCCACCACAGCACTTTTAATTGTAATTATTCTATAATTTTAAATTTTTTAACCCTAATTTTAGGGTTAATTTTTGAATATTACTGCTAATTTTTCTATGTTGTTTTACTTATTGTTTATTTTATACTGTATACCAAATAGAATCCCTCTTGAACAAACAAACAAACAAACAAACAATAGTATATTGTAAGGGGCAAAGGGAATGTCCACTGGTGACAGTATGAAGAACCACTACCAAGGCAAAAGTCAGATAAAAGTCCAGGAAATAATATAAACTATCTTTTCCATTAGAATCTACCTATAGTCCTGTAGGATCTACTTTTAGAAAGGAATGATGTAGATTGCTCCACATCATGGTATTAATAAAGAGACAAGAGACAGGTAACAATTTACATTAAACTCATCCTTATGGCCCTCTTAAGCTGCCTTGTAGGGTGATGGCAGAGACTATGGTTTTTTTGCTACATACTTGGACAAAATAAATAAATAACTGTGCAGGTCATTTTACCTTT
Source organism: Pseudoxenodon macrops (assembly GCA_032467955.1). Taxonomy (NCBI): domain Eukaryota; kingdom Metazoa; phylum Chordata; class Lepidosauria; order Squamata; family Pseudoxenodontidae; genus Pseudoxenodon; species Pseudoxenodon macrops. The sequence goes on along the minus strand of JANHFT010000224.1, from coordinate 202,398 downwards.
TTGATCTCAGCATTATGTAAATATGTTTTTGTTGTTAATACTAGCTGACTATTGATATTAGTTTAGTTAGTGTATTGTGCTTAATGTGTTGGATTTATGTGAACCACTTAGAACTAATTAAATGAATACATACAAGAAGAAAGAAAGAAAGAAAGAAAGAAAGAAGGAAGGAAGGTATACACAAGAAAAGAAGGAAGGAAGGAAGGAAGGAAGGAAGGAAGGAAGGAAGGAAGGAAGGAGAAAATATATTGACTTGCATTTTTAATAAATTATAAAATATACCACTTGATCCTCCTATTAAATCAGACACATTTTGGTTGCCTTGCTTTTTCTGGACTTAAGCTGAAAACATAGAAGGCTACAAAATGAATAGATAATGGGTAGCTAATTTTTCTTCACAAAATTTTCCTGACAAACATCCACACTTCCATCAGGATGAATGAAAGGGAACAAACTTGTGTTTGACTGAATATGTAGCTATTGCCTTGTACCTTTGGAGTTCTACTTGAAGTTTTTGGGTCATATATAAAAGTGTACTTGAATTAATGCAAAGGTAAGTACAACTCACCACCAATATCCAAAATTGAAGAAGAAGAGAGATCAAGGTTAAATTTGATTTCCTACTGCATTTGATGTTATTCATGTTGATTGAATGCCTTAAAAATCCAATTTTGTTGTCTTTGCACGTTTTTTTATTATTTTCCGGATAGTACAAGTAAGATCAACTGAATATAAAATTTCTAAACTTCATTCTAAACCAATCAAATAAAGTTAGTAATATCCTTTCAGGCTAACAGATAACTATGCATATATAAAGTTATATAACTATAACTGAATGCTGTTTAATAAAATATATATTTCTTTGAAAAGATATACCAGATTTTGGGATACTGCAGATTAATGTGGTTGTCTTGCAATATCAAAAAGGTGATATACTTTAAAAAGCTAGATTAAAATGAAAAAATAAAATAAAACACAGTTCAATTCCATACAATATAATTAAATGTTTTTACTTTTAATTTGGACAACAAATTTAACTAAGTTCATACAGAATTATATGGTTTGATTTTGCTCTCCAGTAATACAAAGCCAATGAAACATTAGCTTTGATTACTGGAGACAAATTTCAGATGTCTTTAAATATCATTTCTGTCACTATCTATAATGGAACCAGGCATTCTCAAAACACGTTTTGGCAGCCTTTGGACTGACAAAACAAACAGGGGGGGGGGGAATCCTTTCATTTTCTTTTAAATGAAAGATAAAACTAATTAGAATGCTTACTTCTGCTCCTTCCAGATCAATTTTTGCCTGCATGCAGTGTGATAATGGAATTGTGAGCCATAAACAGATCTAGGCAATCAAGCTTCAAGAGTTCATATTTCATCTGACAAACAGAACAGCTACTATCAAAGAAACCTACATACCAATTGAATCTGTGCTTTAAGGCTTCAGCTTTGGAATTATTTATAATAGGGAAAAGGAAAGTTTCCTTGATTCAAATTTCCCTAAGTATAATTGGCTGTATTTTCTGCCTGTAGTATAAGTAGAGGAAATAAAGGGGAAGTTGAATATCTCACCCTTTGCAACCTACAATGGAAAGTACAAAAAGCATATGTGCTAGCCATTTAGGTATTGAGTCCTCATTTACCTAGAATCACAAAGACTAAAATTTCTTACAAAATACAGAGACTGATTTACTTCTAATATATAGCTTGTTTAGGCTTTAATACCAGTGTAAATTGGCTGAATAAAAACTGTTGCATGAAGAAATACGACTGCTGTTTTGTAATCTTGTAAATATTTGTACTGGTGCAACTATTCAATACTTTCATCTTCTGGATAAACACTGAAGTATTATTGTGATTAAGAAATAATAAAAGAAATGTGGATATTGAAGAATAGAAACTATCGGAATGTTTTGTACAAGTATTGAAGAAATATGTTTAACAATAACATACTATAAAACAAACAAAAATAAGAAATGTACAAATATTAATGTATAGATTACCAAAAACTTTATAGTTTAAAGTCACATAATTTATCTCAATGACATGAAAGGACAGTCCAGAAGTGGTAAGTAAAAAAACAAACCAAAATATACCACTAAGCAGTGGTGGGTTCTAAATGTTCTTACTGCCGGCTCACTCAGGGGAGCATTTTGTGCGCTGTGTGTGCATGCGCAGTGCTTTAAAAAAGCTTATGCACATGTGAAGAAACAAAATCAGGGGCATGGCAGGCCCGGGTTACTAACGGTTTTACTGAATCGGGCCAGTAAGTTACTAACGGTTCCGTAGAACCAGACCAAACCGTTAGGAACCACCTCTGCTGCTAAGAATGATGACTAAACTGATAACAATAAGGTTAATATATTTTTCTTTTTTGTAGTGAAGACCATTCATTAATAATACAGCTGTAAAACTTGGCAGATTATTTTAGTCTTTAATAGTTAAACCTAATAAATGAAGAAATTTATTTAAAAATCTTACACATAAAAATTCCACATTAAAAATTATGAAAGAAGACAAACTTAAAGAAAAAGAGACAGTCAGAACCGTTCCTAACAAAACCACAAAGGACCATATTTCTGTTTATTGATCATTTGATTTCTGGAGAGAAAATAAAATCTAAGAAGATTGCAGGTTGCCCAGCATCTATATTGGTAATAAACATCACATTATGCAGCTGAAGCAAACATTCTCAGAAGAATTGGCTTTCTCCTTGTCTAGACAAAATTTTACAAAATACCATTTTGTTTATGATAATTTTAACCGCCCCACCAACAAATTAGCGGCAACAATATTGAATGGCAATATGTATGGTATGCAGCTTTCCAAAGTTATTTGGAAAATATAAATCAGTCATTAGGATTCTGAAACTGTTAAAGGTTCTTATTAATTTTAATCTCTATGTTGATTTTTACAAACTTTACAAAGAACCCAACCTACCCTGTATTTAAATGTCAGTTCAAAAAACAAATAGGAATAATTGGTTTTAAAGGGTAATAATCTCCTACAAAATGTATTTTATATTTTCATATATTTATTCAAGTGAAAAGGTGAATTTATGCAAAATTCAGTTCCATTATATGTTTGTTATGTTTACACATGACTAGTTCAGACAAAATCATTTCACTTAAATGTCATCAGTTTACCCTATTTTTCCATAGTCATTTTGACTTAAAAGCAATCAGTTGCTTAATGACTTCATGGATGCCAAGTTAAAATTTATGTTTATAAAAAAATATAAAAACTGATATATAACCCAAAAGTTAACTTCAACTTACACACATACATGCATGCATATATACATACATGATACATACATATATGTTTCTTAACTGCAATTATCAAGGCAAAATTTTCAGGCACATACTGGATAATTTCTCATATGAAGCTGATTCTTTCTATATAGTTCTAGTAATCTGAAGATATTCTTTATGAAAAAGGGCTGAATTTGGAGGGGCGGGGCAGCCATCCCTTAACAGGAATGAGAAAACTGGAAATAGAGCTAGCCCCTATAGACCACTAGCAAAAAGAAGCCAAGGAATAAATCCATATCACACCTGCTGTTCCTTTTTGATATCCTCCCATTCATTACATATATCTGCTATATAGGAGGCTTCGACCTATGGCCACAATTGAGTCCAAACTGAGCTTAAGCAAGGCAGGTAAGTGAATGTTTACCCATTTTATGATCTTTCTTGCCACTGCAGTTATAATATGGTCATAATATAGTTGTTAAGTGAGTCCAGCATCTTCATTGACTGCTTGTCAGAAACTTGCAAAAGGGGATCAAGTGACCCTGGGACACTGCAACCGTTGTAAATACAGTTGCCAGTTGCCAAGCATCCAGATTTTGATCATGTGACCACAGGAATGCTGCAATGGGTGTAAGTTGTGAAACATTGTTATATGTCACTTTTTTCAGTGGTATAACTTTGAACAGTCACTAAAGGAATGGTTGTAAGTGAAGGACTACCAGCAGTGAAAGGTTTTGACATAAGTATTTGTAATCGGAGACATGCATGCTATGTGTCAGATGTCTCAAATATATTAATTTTCAAAATTGAAGGAATAGAGATTTAAGCTTGCAGCTGTTGTGTCACTGCATGTCAGAGAACGTGGAGATGCTTGCATAGCTGTTGCATTTATGCTTAAATCCTCTAACTGCTCCATTTTGTTCTTTGAATGTACCTCCCCAGTGGAGTTGGCTCAACCAATCAGCATGTAGGACATGGCTCTTCACAGACACACATAGTTGAGACTTGGAAGTTGTGCGCATTGCAATCATATACAACCTACACTAACCAATCAACCCCTTTCCATTGTAGATAGATAGGCATCAATACCTACATGCAGTTGTAGACAAGTCTACATCAAGCTTTGGATATCTGTGTTCTTATTTATCCTTTGTCTATATGATGCAGAGCAAATTGTGTTAACTTTCGGCATTCACATTTATATGTGTTGACAGTTAGGAACAGAGAATTTATCCTATAATTTATTATGTGTTTTTACTAATTTCTAAATATTATATAAGCTCCATGTTACCGTATAAAATATGTCTGTCCAATATAGGTTGACCCAGAAGATAAGCTGCAGGTTCAGCTATCTTAGATTTAAAGGAATTTTGAATCTAGGTTTTTCCACTGCAGCCGTCCTGCAATAGAATAGTATAAGCTTCAATTAGGCCCTTCCCTTTTGTATTTTTGAAGGCTGTTAAGACTGTTTTCACATACAGCTTTATGTTCAGGCAGTGACACTTAACTGATAGAAGCCACACAATGGTATTTGATAATGGCCTTGGAAGACAGGAGAAAGAACCCTTGCCAGGTGAACAGTCAGATAAGAGGCAACTCAACCCACAACAGGAACATAGGGGGTAACAAAAATCTCAGAAGGGACCTTTACTGGTTTTTCAGGTTGAAAAGACAATGGAGGTAAAATGTACTTTCAGATTTTCAAAATTCTGTTAATGTAAATTTACATAAAGTAGAATTATTGTGAGTGTATTTTGTCTGGACCACCTTGCAAGTCTGATAATACATTTCTTTTTAGCCCAAAAAAACAAGATTGGGTACAATAATTCTACCTTATTGTAAGTTTACATTAACAGAATTTTGAAAATGTGAAATTAGGAAAGAATATTACAATGCTACTTTTGCTGTATTTTTAATAAGGTACTTAGGATTTTTGTGGAAATAAGGTACTAAAATTGCTATGAGTAGATGGCAAATAAATAAGTGACTAAATGTCATCAGGTGAATGAGCTGCTGTCAAAACTTTGGATTTGAGGTTCAATGCAAAAAAAGTGACTGAGAAGTTATATTAATATAATTGTTAAAATAGATGAAAAGTTTTTTCCTTTATTAAATGTCACTTGTTCCTTGATTATATATGGAAGAAAACCTTTACATCTATATTATTTTTACATGATCATGCCAATAGCCAACCTGATTGTTTATTTGTACCCTATGATTATCATTAACGTGTTGCGCCTTATCATTCTTGAAAAATATATCTTGTAGTTTTATGTATACTGAGAGCATATGCACCAAAGACAAATTCTATTCTATTCTATTCTATTCTATTCTATTCTATTCTATTCTATTCTATTCTATTCTATTCTATTCTACATCCATTTAAAAGATCCATGTGAAAGCACCTTTAGGAAGGTTTGAGCACAAAAGTTAGGAATGCAGAAATTCTGTAAACATTAAATGGGGATTTAAAGAGTGAAAGATAAGGCAATTCTCTTCTTCTAGACACTTGTACTACAAATTATAAGCTTTTTGTATTTACCCAGGATTGATCATATAGGATTCTAGAACCATTTCCTTACCTTAAATAAGGAAGAAAACACATGGAAGGTATAAACAGCACAGGAGCCATCTGAGTCACACATTAGCTGGTTGATATGACTACGCCAAGCTTCTTCTGCAGCATCACAGGCAGTAGGTTGAAATGCAGCCAGGATAGCAGAAAAGAATGGGGAAGGTGTAGGTGAAGCAATGCGGTCACCTTCACCAAAACTGTAACAAAGAAAATCTTAAAATGTTAAATAAGGACAGATAATATGTCTAAAACATCTTGGTTTTCATACATGTACAATCTTAATGAGTGTAACTGTCGAGCCCCGTTTCGGCTCGCCATTCCTGAGAGGCAAAGCAGGAGTTACCGAGGCTTTGCTGTGGAGTGAACTGCTTATCTCACAGGGTCGAATGAAGCCATAATACTGAGAGAACTGCATAGCAGTCAGCTGTGAAGCGGGGGAGCCAGGCAAAGCAGGAATTTACGAGGCTTCACTTTGGAGTGAACTGCTTATCTCAGACGATCGAATGGAGCCATAATACTGAGGCCAGATGATGGCTTGGGGCTGGGTGTCGAATGGTTCAAGCCCCTGGGGCTAAGCATAAACGGCATAAACGGCATCAGCCAGAGCGAACTCGACCAACTCCTACACCAATTCGAGGACGTCTTCAACGGAAGCCTGGATAAATATAAGGGCAAGCTTATTTCTTTCAACCTAGACTCCCGTGTAACCCCCATCTGAATTAAGCCTTCTTCTCTCATCAATTATGGTGTTGTTGCAGTTGATGGATTCCATGTAGGGATCCACAGTGATGGTGGTCACCTTAGCGTCTTCAGTTGGTTGCTCTGGTGACACTTGCAGACACCTTTTTTCTGTGGATTGAAGAAGAATAAAAGAATAAAATTCGATTGACTGGTACATTGTTTTCTTAACAATGATAATAAAGCTTCTTCTTAATGGGGGCTCCATTACTGGAGCTTTTCAAGAAAAGATTGGCACTTTTAAACAGCCCCCTCCCCCAGTTTCCTCTTTTTATTCCACAGACTTTCATTTTTACAGCAACAGTTTTATGTGGGTTTTTTTATTCTCAAATATTAGGTGCCGGCTGATATTTCTGACATTTAAACTCTTCCCACTTGCTGCTAAAGCTAAGGAGATAATCAGTCTGTTGTTTTTAATGGTCTCCTACCTCTATTGGATCGCTTCAACTGCCTTTTCATTCTATTAATGAAATTTTCTGCCATCTTGCCAAGATCTGGCAGTTGAATGACCCAGGACAGCCCAGTCAACATTTTATGACATGTGCTGTGATGTCATAATCTTTGACCCTGCTGGGGAGATGCCAGGGGTGCCCCCTCCAGCAAACTGTGGACCTTTCAGTATGGAGGGTTACATGCTAAAAGAGAGATCCTGAGAGATCTCAGGCAGGGGGTTGGGCTAGAAGACCTCCAAGGTCCCTTCCAGCCCTGAGGGATTCTAGGCTTTCTCCTGTTAGTTCCACCAACATTTGGGGGGGGGGGGGTTCAGTGACCCAGCACTCCCCAGGTTGTGGTGATGCCACTCCCTTGATCAGGAGCAACTTACTTGCACTGGTGGAGAAAATGGCAGAGGCCAATGAATACATTGATCCCAAATACAACCAATGTCATTTTCCAGGGGTCTCCAAGGAAGTTCTGGGGGGCTGTCACTGGATGGCCACAGCAGTTCATTAGGGTCCATTTTTGAAAGAGAAAACGGGTGGAGGAAGAAGAGTAGATGCAAAAAAATGGATGCCCAAAAATAATATCAGACCAAGATAAGTCACTTCAGATTTTTTCCACCGTTACTATAACATCTAAACTATTCAATTCAACTGAAAATATATTTGAAATATTTTAGCAGAAAGAATAACAATAAAAAACTAGAATAATGTGGCCGTGTAAATCTTCAGCTGTAACTTAGTTCCTTCAAAATCAATTTCATGTCCTGTTGCTTTAACGTGTTGGAGAAGGGAGGAAGTTTCTTCTTCTTTTCTGACTGCGTTCTTGTGTTCTGCGATGCGTGCATTTAGTCTCCTATTAGTTTGTCCAATGTATGTGGCTGGGCAGATTTTGCATGGTATTTCATAGACTTCTTGGTTTTCTAGCTGGATCTTGTCTTTGGGGTTTCTTAAGACTCTTAATCTTACATGGGAAAAGACCCGAATACGCCAAGACTTGGAACTGGTTCTGGTCTGTTGACGCCGGCATCTATTTTTGGGAATATTTTTTTGGGGGAAACATTTTTTTGGGAATTTATTCTGAGTTTCTGGCACTGCGCATGTGTCGCCATCTTGTTTTTGGCCATTTTTTTTGTACTGCGGCCACGTGATGCAGGAGGAAGCGAACCGGCAGCAAGGTAAGTTAGAACCCTCCCCTGAATATTATCCATAAGCCCATTAAACAACTAAGAGGAAATCAGACTTCTTTCTCACTTCCTCTTCAGCCATTCACCACTAAACACTCCCTTTATTCTCCTACTTGTTCTATCTAACACCATCATACACCACTCATAACACATTCAGTAACCCGCTTTCAGTTCCCTATTTGCACAAATATCCCACAATTCAATCACATTTATGCATTTTTAATCTATATGCTGCCTGACTCTCATCAATTTGCAAAACATTAATAAAAACCCTTTAAAACAGGAAAGCAGCATTAAAAAAAAGGACAAAAGTCATGAAAATAACTAATCCAAATGGGAACAAAAGAAAAAAGAAAAGAAAGAAAAGGAGGGCTTCAAACATGCATGTCTTTCTTACATGCTTACTTTTACTCAAGCGATACAGAAAACTTTCTCATATTCATAAATTTCTCAATGACCTGCTGAAGAGCAAAAATACAGCTCACACATTTACAATTTTGTTTTCTGTCACCTCTTTTTCCATGTTGATCAGAACTCTGCCAAACGTATTCCCAATCACCCTTACCCGACTTGTTTGCTTTTCATTCGCCTAGGGTAACGAAAATAGCATTCTTCTAGTCATCAGGAACAGATGCAGCTTGCCAGTTCACGTTAAGCAAGTTCACAGCATATGCAATAGCATCCTTACTGTAACATTTCTTGAGTTATGCCAGATGCAGTCTTACAATTTTTAAAATCATGATTGCACTTCTATCTTTTTATCATTTTAATACTAACACTTGTAGGATCCTAGGATAGCATTAACACTAATATATCTTTCTCTTTCTATACAAATTATAGAATAGCTTTTTTTCATTTTTGTAGCAATCATTCTTTTATGATTGCTATACTTTTCCTAATTTACAACTGCTAGGAGCCGTGATGGCACAATGGTTAGAATGCAGTATTGCGGGCTAATTCTGCCCACAGCCAGGAGTTCAATTGTTACTGGCTCAAGATTGACTCAGCCTTCCATCCTTCCAAGGTTAGTAAAATGAAGACCCAGATTGTTGGGGACAATACGCTGACATTGTAAACCACTTAGAGAGGGATGTAAATCACGATGGAATGGTATATAAATCTAAGTGTTATTGCTGTTGCTATTTTTTCACTTCATAACTCTTACAAGTTCATAATTCTCATTAGCATAATTCTACTCATTTCTGTAAATAATCCTTATTCTATTCCAAGCAACTCCCACATCCTCTTTCCTTAAATCCACTGGGAGATTAATCTTTCTTCAAATATATTTAAGATTCATTCCTATAAATTAATGGCCTCTCTTCCTAAATTCATTCTACTTTCACTCTACTTTCATTTTTTTTCTATTATATATTTTCATCCTCCCAAAAGAGTCATCCAATCTACAATCAGAACTTTCAGCACCCTTGTATCCTGCGCCCTTGCATCCTTAACAATCAAATCAATTATGCTTTCAGAGATATTCATTATTTTGCTAGTGTTACCTTTAAATAGGCTTACACTATATATTTGAAACAAATTGACATTTTAATTAGACATTCATTGAACAATAATCATTTTTATATATTCTTGAGCCTTCAAATGGTTTGATCTATTTTCTTCTGTACTTGTTCTACTTTTTCCCATTCATACATACTCCCTAAAATATATTTTTTTCTTCTTGGTTATTTTAAGTATGACTTCTGCACAGTTTTTCTCCAAATTCATCTCTTATTGCCATTCACTTCAGAATAATTTGTAACTACCCTCAACCAATGGATTTTTACTTTCAGATCTATTTCTAGCAACCTAGAAAACCCCTCGCATCATAGAGATAAATTGTTTCAACTCCTACCCTCAAAACAATGCTATAGAGCACTGCACACCAAGACAACTAGACACAAGAACAGATAGCTAAACAAATAATTCCTTCACCACTGTCAAACTATTTACTAAGACTGTATTACTATTGCTATTAGTCTTCTCATCATTCCTATCATCCATCTCCTCCCACTTATGACTGCAGGACTGTAACTTGTTCCTTGTATCCTTA
>JANHFT010000224.1:158267-168709 GCA_032467955.1 Pseudoxenodon macrops | reverse complement strand
CAATCACACTTGGCCAATAAAGAATTCTATTCTATTCTATTCTATTCTATTCTATTCTATTCTATTCTATTCTATTACCAATAATTTGGCAAAGTGCTAAATAATTGTCTGTGATATGGGCATTTGGGTAATCCTAAATGGGAAAGTGCTTACTCTGTCTAAAATGGACGTTCAATTTATTAGCACAAGAACTTTAGCTTGAGTTTCAATTTCTCTAAAGGAACAAATATGACATTGGACATCCTTTTGAGTCCTAAACTGTTTGTGAATAATCTATTTAAAGATTAAGCAGGTACTCCAAAATTCCTTATTTTTGTAAGGGAAATCCTGTAAATTCAATTTATTCTAATCTAGACACATAAAATTACTATAACACAATCTACTTTGATTCCCTTTACAAGAATGCTTGCAAAACGTAACTATGACAAAACAAAATAGTCATTATCTATTGCACATTATACAGACTACATAGTAGTGGTCTTTAAAATGTTTCCATGGTTTCTTTTTTATTTCCAAGTCTAATTAAACATCCTGGTTCTGATTTATAAAGTGATAAGCTGTTTAAATCAAGATGTCTAAAAAAAACACTTCCATGTGAACGTTTCTTAAAATTATAAGGCACTGTTACATGACCCACTTCTTAGAGAGTTGAGGTTGGCAAAGAACCAAACAGCTTTAAATAGCTAATAAAAAGTCAACTGTTTTGCTGAGCAGCATGCTGAAATAGTTCAGGGATAAAATGCAAACTATGAGTTTAAAAGTCCTTCTATTTCATCCAACTATCTGCATTTTATCTACCTTGCTTTCATTTTATCTCTTTCCTGTAGAATAAATCAGCAAAAACACTTGAACAGTAATTAAACATTACATAACTAGTAACTCTTGGTGCTTGGAACAAGGCCTAAAACCTGCTTCTGAGATAAGGGCTGGGATTTCAACATCCTCTTTTTCCCATCTGTCAAACAGGACTTTTTTGTGTAGTACAAGCATTAAAGTGGGGAATGCAGATATGATAGTCTTGATATGGTGCCACAATGAGCCATAAAACATCAAATAAATTGGCCCCCTGTTGAAAGGCCTAAATAAATGGGATTTGGCTTTTATTTCCAAAAGATCCTCACCTATGTAATCCCACTTACACAAAGACAGAATGAGTGAAAAACATATTGTGTTTTTTATAATTGAATCATTAGCATGGCTGTCCATGTAGTTAGTGAGGCAAGAAAAAATATATGATATCATTATACATATTCCACAAGACTTCAGAATGCAAATATGAAATGGATATAATATATCATCACAACTTTCTTCTGGTTACTAAAAGGTGGACTTAAGTCACTGAATAGTTCTTTTAATGGGATATATTATATCAAAGATTAAGTGGTATCTTTAAAGGACCCCAGAGATAATCAAAAGTTCTCAAAAGAGACCGCTTTGTTCTCTTCCACATTTTATAAAACTGAGACAAAATGCTTGGAAGCTGAGAGAAGAGAAGAGACCAAGGAGTAACTGTTTGAGTTTGAGAAAGACAACCTACTGATCTCTTGCAAAGCTGTTTCTTCTGTGAACATGTGTTGATATCGAAGTCACTATTCAAGACAATAATATGTAATTAGTTTAGCAAAGCTGATGTACTTATTTTAATTGAAACATATGGATTGCTGGTTCTCTTTGTTTATTCTACATCCTGTGCTAAATCCCCCTTTATATATGGAGATTTAGCTTGTTAGATTTTGTAATCGAAATGCCTATTAAAAACTTTCTGTATTGTAATATAGTTATTTTCCGTGTTTCAGAATTATCACAAAAGGTTTGGACAAATGAAGAGAGAGATTGAAGAGGAAAGACTGTGAAAATAGACTAAGACCTCCTGAGCTACGCAGTATAGAGTAAATTAAATCATTCAGCCTGAACAATAGCAGTTGTTCACTAGGGAATCAGTGGATTAAACAATCTACAGGGAGGTTTTACATTACCCTTCTGAAGTTGTAATGATAGGTTTGCTGAAACATTTCTACAAGGTTAGCCAGAGTGGGTCCATGGAAGTGCTAAGTAGTATTATTTGAATGAGCCCTTATAACATGTGCATTTCTGTAATTCCCAAATATTAGATTCGTGAAGATGCTATATATACTGTTCCATATGCATTCTACAAAGAAGCAATTCTTAATTTTTACATTCAGGATGCATTAGAAATTGTCTATTTTGCTTTTGCCAATCATTTCTTATTCTATTGTGGTGGATACTTAATCTTCATTAATCTTACCATTTATCAGACTGAGCCACACTTTCTAGAGCAATGTGCTAATGAGAACCGAATTATTCCATTGTGTTCATAGTTTTCCTAGTTTTTGTGATGTGGCGATAAGCTATGAATGTACTGAGATGAATAGAGATAAAATAGTTTAGAAATTAAGCTTTATAAATGCATACTTTATTTGTAAAATGGACCCAGGGTGGAAGTAGGTGTCTGTGGAAATACATGATTGAAAGGTGGCTGGAAATAGATCTTTGGCTACTGTACAGTAATTATATATAAACATTTCTTATCATTTCAGAAAAAAGCACATTCTATTGAATCCTTCAGCAATCAGTGATTAACCTTTCTAGCTCTTTCATAAGAACTTCTGAGAGGATGAAAAGAAATACATAGTATTCTGGTTTTTAGTTTTAGGTAGCTTAAATTACAGTGACAAAAACAGCATGAAGCTGTGAGTGAATTTGCCTTTTTTTAAAGGAATGCAAATTAACATTGGCCTTGTACAGATGTTCATGTTATTTGAATAGCATAAACTATTCAATACTAAAGAGAAACAATAGTAGAAAAATGCTTATTTAAAAAAAAATTCCAGTACACTTATATTTTTCATACTGTTTCTTTTTATTTCTTAGTAATCTATCAAAAAGATTAACCATCCTTTTAAATTTCTTCTGGCAGCCAGAAATTCTATAATTTATTCAACTATTTGTTCTACACTTTAGTGACACATTTTTGCCTAAGATTTAAGTAAAATATGTACAATAATTGCTCTTAAATCCTTATTGTTTGTTCTTTTTTCATTAACAGTTTAGTAAGTCACACATTTTAGATGTTAAATTATTCTATATCTTTTATTGTAAGCCTTTAATAAGAGATGCTTGCGTGTAATGTTTGTGATGTACTATTTTGGTGTTTTCTAGTCAAATGGCCATAACAAATTCATCACAACAGAAGTGGGAAGAAAAATATAGCCATGGATGACATCTGGCATGTGTTAACTATAGGAAAAATGTATCTAGGTGTCAGCACCTAGTTAAACATGGCTAATTTCAAGAGGTAAACATGATAATATTATCACCAGTAGATAATACCAAGGCTTAGCATCAACTGAGAATTTAAAAAAAGCAGGAGAAAGCAATGGCGAATTCATTTTATAGTCTTGTCAAGAAATTTATATGGGCAAAACTGGGGTGTTTATCAGAATCAGCTTCACCTTGCAATAAATTTTACTTTTAAATTACAGGGTAATTTGCATATTTATTTAAAATATAAGCAATATCCTGTTAAATAATTATCCTGTTGTAATTATTTAAAGTTTTTCCAACACTGTCTCTTTAAATTTGGGTTTGGAATCCATGCAGTTTCTTTATATTCTTTATATCTCCTTCCAAGTCCAAAAGTTTTTTGTTCTCTTAAACTCCAGACCGAAACACACACTTCTTCAGTTTTCAGGTTATCTTCCACAAGAAGCAAAGGTCAAACCCCACAACTTCACATCATTTATATATATATTTTTCCTTTCTCTCCAACTTTCTCTAGATTATTGCAATGTCGTCTTTCCACCAGCAGATGGCCTTGCCGATTTTCTCATACACTCAGTACTATATTAATGTAATAATATTCAAATCCACCTTTAAAATCTTTTTTCCAAATTTTCTTCTTTTTAAGTCTTTACAAGTTTCCCCATTCCAATTGTAAAAGCAACAACCTTTGCGTTTTCTAATTTAAAACTTCATTTTCTTTTTCCAATATTAAATCCAAGTGCCGGTTTGCTGCCATTTCCCACTTCTGGAACTTTCACTTCTCCATTTTAAAAGTTTTTTCTTCTCCTTTAAAATAGTCGATCACTCACCCAATTCCACACTTTGCTCAGTCACCACTCCTGCACAGTTGCTTAGATTGAGGTATGATTTCCTCCAGACAAGCCATATCTTCTCTCCGGCTCATTTCGTTGTGGCTGCCCCAGCTGGTAACAGTTCAAAGCCTGTCTTCTCAGCTGTCGGTTCTAGAGGCTTCAGCCGCCCCCCCAGGGAAATTGCCATTTCCCTGTTCGTGCTGGCTGGTGCCCCCGTACTCCAGTGTCCCTTCAGGACAGTTTCGGGTCGGCAAGGACCCCCGGTTCGGCTGAGATTCGACGGCTTCTTGGGAGTACCCGAGAAGCACATTGTCTCGCCACGATGTTAGCCATGCTCTCTGGTATTTACCTAGATTTTTATAGTCCCAGTTAACTCATCTCCATCTCACTTTTGTGTCTTCTTTATTACTTATTTTTCTAATAAAAAGGAACTTGATGCTACATTATTATACAAGTTCAAGGAAACTGAAGGAAACAGTAGTAAAAGTATTCTTAATAGTATGCCTTAAGCATCTCACTAATTCAAATTAGTGATATGGAACAGCTATTAGGGAAATTGCAATAATGAATTATTTTAAATTTCATTTTCTGTTTCCATGTCATCCAGCAATAATCCAGTGGATATTTTCTGAGAAGTAATTTTGTTTACTATGTAGCGAATATACAAATGCAACTTTAGCCTGATAAATTTATTTAAGGTGACATGATTTTTCTCCTTTCTTAACTATTTTTCTCATTTCACACACCCACATTCACAGAAAATATTGTGTCTTAAATCATATCTCCTTTATTTGAGTAATTGGTTAATGAACCATTGGCATAAGGTACCAGAGTTTCTCCATCAGAACTAAATACATAAGGAGATGAGGTAGAAGAGAATATAAAACCATTATTCATGTATTTGATGTAGACTTTGATGAAACATGAAATAACTGTGGAAAATGATAAGGAATTATTCTCTAAATGTGTTTTCTGGAGATTGGCCTAATTAGTTTTTCTTAAACAAATTTTGTTATTAGCATAACTGTACATACCTTCCAAAAACATAGCTTTGAATTACATTACACTATTAACATTCAAAATTATTTCCCCTTCTTTTAAACATATTTCTTTCAGCACAATGCCAGTGCATTGCACGTTGCAACCCAAAATGGACACACACCTTTGGTCAGGTTTCTTATCAGTCGTAATATTGATCTGGATGCTCAGTCTCAGGTGACTTTTTGTTATTGTTGTTTTCTCATATGTTATATCCCTGACATTTCTTGACATTCTCTGAAAGTGGTGATAGCTACAGCTATGCATAATTCAAGACATAAAAAGAGAAGAGCCACAGTCTGCCTAAATCAATTAAGCAATCTATTTTCAGTTTTGCTGAGTGAATATTAAAATATGCCTACCTCTGAAATAAAGATAAGTAAAATAAATATAAGTAAAAATGTTCAGCTGGAGGAATTGTCCCTTAACATTTTTAGACATACAATACATGTACCTCATATATTTGCTACGGTTGCAAGAGATTCCTTTATGAATAAATTTGGGTGATGTGCTTGCAGCTGCTTTAGCAGTGCAACAAACACTTGAATCAAAGTGCTCATCCTCCTCATTCGAAAATCCATCACAGAATTTAACTATAAAAAGGTACATGGTGAAAGTTTTGTGCAAACAGCAGTCGCTGTGATTTGAAAAAAAGCTGAATGAAATTAATTAAAAAACAAACCCTGGATTTGAAAAATTGGCAGGGCAAAATTCAGAATTTCTTAATAAAAAGAAGTAAAAGTTGTAAACGTACAACAAACGGTCAATGTGTTTGTGTGGCGACATATGACATATGTAAATAATTAAGATATTTTCTATAATTTAACAAAATTGCAAAAAAAATTGATTGGCAATACTGGTCTTCTAACAAGAACATTAAAGAGGTGACTTTTAGTAGCAATCTAAATATTGCTATGTTACCTTAGAAATAAATAATCCTAATTTATTTAGGACTGTAACCAAATAGTCTGTATCAGAGCTGTCTACAAAGAGGGCTCAAAAAAGTCAAGATGATGGCTACAGTCATGTGATCAAAACCTTGCCTTATGCTCGTGTCGCAATGGATACAAAAAAGGGTGTGCTTCAGTTGCATAGTTGTGATCGCCATCTTGACTTTTTTTACTTCCTCTTGGGGGATAGCCTTGATCTATGCTATTATAAAAGCTCTACCACCAGCAAGATAGGCAGGAGAGGTTGTGTGTTGAATATCTGAAATTAAAATATCTATGATCAAGAGAGAGGTATTTTAACATTCTAACATGTTTGAAATAAAACTCGAGTTTTGTAGTGGATGTAGTACTCATAAAGTTCAATTAAAGTAAATGCATAAGGGGCGTGCATAAACGCACCAGTGTGCCTACCATCCCTGTCCTAATGTCCCCATGTATTCGTAACCAACTCATGTACTCATAACCATGCTTATACATTTTATGTATTCACAATCATGTTTATACTTTGTAATCATATATACGTTTGACAAAATAAATAAATACATAAAATAAATAAATAAAATAAGGTAGCCACTTGAATAGTGGTTTTTAGTGGAATAATGGAAATCCTGAATAATCTTATTGGAATAATATATTTGATTTCTTAATACAGGTTTTCATCATATTTTAAAACTTTTCAACCTGGTCAAGCATGATTTCGTATGAATAAGAAATAGTTTCTTGATGTTATTTCTCCTCTCTTATAGAAAAATAATTCTCCTCTACATTTGGCTATCACAAAAAACAACTTATCAGTGATACATAGTTTAATAAAGGCAAACCATAATATAAATTGCCTAAATAAGGTAAGAAATTCTTGTTAGAATCATATAAGTTGAATATTGGACACAATATATTTATGTGTGTTTGTGTATGTGTAAATATTATAATTTGATTTACGGCTTGACTGCTCATTGTCCAGACTACCTTTGACTTCAACTCTCAAATTTCCATGAAACCAATACAACCTGAGACAAAATTACCAGGAATATAATCCTTGAATTTTTAACAAAACTAAAGAGAAAATCTCCATTTTAGAAGTTCAACTTCTTAGCTCCTGAGACATCCAGCTACTTTTCCTAACTTCCACATGAATAACATACAGTACAGAGAAGCAAACAACATTGCCATGTTTATTTTTAGAAAGTTTGAATAACATGTTTATTCTGATTTTAAAAATATTAAAAAAATATTTTAGGCAGAAATTAAGACATTTAAAACAATTATAATTAAAAAAATACAGATAGAGATTTGGATGGATACACATTTGGAATTAAATTGGATGGGAGAAAGGGCACTGCCATTGAGCCTAGTCCATATATCTCTATATTTACAAGAATAGGAAACTTGCAACAGGCCCTGAGCCAAACCTATTCATTGCCATATTAATTCCATCCTTTGCATGGTGCGAATATTAACTTATTTGTTACATTTTTCTAATGCAAAAGATTTCTGAATAATATTATCCTTTACATCTACAAGAGACATCAAACGCCTTTACATCTGGCAGCAGACCTTGGAAATGTGGAAATAATAGAAGTGCTGCTAAAGGCAGACTGTGACTTCAGCATTTTAGATAAGGTACTCATGATTCTATTAAAATGCATTTCTCCTGCATGTCTTGATTTGGTTTTCAGATTATCCCTTATTAAAATAAAATTCTTGACTTAGGTTATCTTTTAAAACTTGCAACAGGGATAATGTAATAAGATCTGTGGTGTCAGACATGAAATAACAGTATTTGTTCTTTGTATTTGTGACATAAAGTAGTACAGGTAATTCTTGAGTTACAACTGTAAGGGAGCCTGCCCATTATGGTTGAAAGCTGGGAACCACCTATCTCTGTGATGGCGAACTTATACCACGCGTACCCGAAGAGGCATGCAAGCCATGTCACCTGGCACATGTGTCGCCCGTTCCTCTTCCAGGTTTCTGGCACACATGCGCTTTGTGTGTACGGTAGTGCCAGATACTGGAAGAAGTGGTTTTCTGTTTTCCGGCGTGAGCATGCGCACTGGCCAGCTGATCATCGCGCACGCACGCATGCCACTAACCAAAAGACATGGGTTGCTAAGTGGAAAAATCAGGCTTCTAAAACTAAGTAGCTGAATTCTATAGTTATAAGACTTCCCATTACAGAACACCATTCTTAACATTTTGGCTACATTCACCCAGTATACTTAACTGGGGTACCAAGTTGATTCATTTCCTGGAATCACACACTAACTTAAGTATGAGCTAACCAAACTTGTCAGGTTTTAATTACACCAAACCAAATCAAAGTTACATTTATCAAATTTAATCATGTCCAGTGAGTGAAACCATTAGGTTTTGTTTACCCCGGTTAAAGGTGTTGTGTGAACACAGCCTTTGTGGATGATGAGGGTGATGATAGAGGTGATGTAATAGTCATATCTACTTACCAAAAAGCAGATTTAATTCCAGCTTCGTTAATAACATTATTGCTGCCTAGATGAGATTGTCCACAACAAAATGAAATAAACCCTGTGTAACTTTAGAAAGCAGGTCATTCATTAGATCTTTGTGAAGGATGTCTTAAAGCAGTGCATCACAACAGATAGTTTGTTCGGCTTTGACTAGGGAGATTTGAGTCCAAACCCTTGCTTTCACAGTGAAGTATCAATTAGCCATTAGCAGGCCATCAATATTTATTACCGTAACTTCTTTGTAATGTTATTATGAAGCTCCTTTAACAACCAAAAGAGAAGGGTAAATTGATAAATACCTGACTTTTTAGGCTTTATTGGAATAGAATTAAATTTAGTTGAAAAATAGAGATTAATCAAATATTAGTATAAAAAATTGTCAGCTGCAAGATAGAGAAGATCCTAGAAATGAGATGGTTCCATTTCTCTATTCTCTTCTGAGGCTTCTGGGATTTTTTTCTGTTTCAGAATGCATTCAGTAAGAGGTAAATTATTTTGACAAGTAAAACAGCTAGTCTAAATATTTTTCAGAGGTGTTTGCAGGGGGAATGTAAAAAAAAAAAAAAGCCAGAATATTGGTCAAAGTAGCACTTAGTCTTTTTTGGTATGTGCAACATCACACAGATATTAAAAAAGGGTGGAGTTTTGATCTGTTGGATCCTGTGCCCCTGCTATCATTGTTAACAAGAGTGGTTACTATCTGCAATGGAGGCAAATTATTGTGAAGTGATAGAAAGATTTCCCTGATGGTGGGGAAAACAATCACTTATTTCTGTCTACCACAAGGTGAGGTTGAAGCTGGGGAAGGAGCTAACTTTTAACAGATGGCTATATTAGAAATATATCTCTGTTTCAGAGCCTATAGAGCAGATAACCTAATTGTATATTAGACAGTGGTGGGATTCAAATGATTTAACAACCGGTTCTCTGCCCTAATGATTTCTTCCAACAACCAGTTCACCAAATTGCTCGTTAACAACCAATTCTCCCGAAGTGGTGCGAACTGGCTGAATTCCACCACTGATATTAGGCTATCTGCAACAGCTGTACTAAGATTACCCATCCTGGATTACTTGCAGCATCTAATCCAAGAAGTTTCTAGAAAAGTGAGAGACACTCTCCCCTCCTTTCATGCCTCACTTGATTTGCCCACATACCTGTCACCATTTCATGCATAGGTTGGTGGTAGTTGAAGGCACTAATTCCAGTCTAATGACATAAACCATGATCTTCTCACCTGAGTATGTGCACCAAGAATGTGCCAGCAGCCATGTTGGCAATTTGCTGAGTAGGCACTGCTTCTGCAGGACCACACGCCACAACCATGCACACAATCTGCTAATGTGACTTGCAGCACACCATGCACGGAATCTTGGAGGGAAGTGTAAATGGGACTTCAGAAAGTCATACCTTTCAGCTAGCAGACAGCTTGCCTGGCAGTCACTACCCACTGAAAGTGACCAATATGTACTGGGTAGATTAGTAGCTCAAATACTACCAAAGCACTCATGTCATGTGTAAGGTGTATCTATTGGGAGAAAATGGAAGACATCAATTTAAATTAGAAAAAAAAAAATCAAAGTGCTTTTTGTTATGGGGGTGGGAAGAAAGCTGTATCATGAAGGTGTCTTTCAAGAACTACCGTGTCTACAGGGTCTTATTTTCTTTTGACCCCCGAAATAAGCTCTTGGCCTTATTTTCGGGGAGATCTTATTATTATTATTATTATTATTTGTATAAGTTTTTTATTTTCCATACATCTTATTTCACA
The DNA here is from genome assembly GCA_032467955.1 of Pseudoxenodon macrops. Lineage (NCBI taxonomy): Eukaryota > Metazoa > Chordata > Lepidosauria > Squamata > Pseudoxenodontidae > Pseudoxenodon > Pseudoxenodon macrops. Next base: position 158,349 of record JANHFT010000224.1, on the reverse strand, counting down.
TTTCATCTCTACATATAAATTTCACATATCATAATACACTTCTTTTACAATAATATTTTCTTCTTTCACAAATTCCATTTCA
>JANHFT010000224.1:70679-88994 GCA_032467955.1 Pseudoxenodon macrops | reverse complement strand
TCTGTCTGTCTGTCTGTCTGTCTGTCTGTCTGTCTGTCTGTCTGTCTGTCTGTCTATCTATCTATCTATCTATCTATTTATCTATCTATCATCTTCAGTTGTTCAATCCCTAGTCATCTCATGGCCAGACTATTGTAAGATGCTCTACATGTAGCTACCCTTGAAGAGCATTTGGAACCGACAGCTGGTACAGAGTGCAGCAGTGTGGGTAGTTTTGGGGCCCCCAAGAATGGTCCCTGTAACACCACTGCTCTATGAGCTGCATTGGTTGCCTGTCTGCTTCCGGGTGCAATTCAAGATGTTGATGATCACCTTTAAAGGTCTGCATGGTATGGGTCCAGGTTCTATGGTATGCCCCGTACCTCTCATGCCAGCAGAGGAGGTATGCTACTTGTCTCGTCATCCTGACTATTCTGGCTGGTGAGATCTAGGAGGAGGGCCTTCATTGCTGTTGCTTTTGCCCTCTGGAACTTCTTGCCCCCCTCCCTGACGTGAGATTGGCCCCAACTTTCCTAACTTTTTGTAAGAAGTGGCTTTGCCAGGCAGCATGGCGTCCCAAAGAGGGACAGTGCAATGGAAGTAATTGATTAATAACAGATCCCACTTCCTCTGCCCTCCCCATGTCTCCTTGGTTTTAAAGTCTGTTTTTAACATTGTATGTGTTTAATTATATAGGTAACTGTAAGTCACCCAGAGTTACCCTATAGTAAGATGGGCAGCCAATACATTTTATAAAAATAAATAAATATTTCATTCTCTGGACTGCTTAACAACACAGAACCTAGGAAACTTAACCTTGTAATGAACTGAAAGTTCTTTATGCATATTCAAGAAAGTGATTCAATATGATTACTCATGAAATCCTCAAATCATATAGATGGTTACACAAGGATGTACATTAATTAAGGAATGTTTGCCCACCAGAACCAAATGAAACTTGCAACAACTGTTATGGGGCAAACTGGTAATTATTTACAATCCCTAAGCAGAATATATCTTTAAAAATATTACAAATCTCCTTTTGCATAGCTCTGAGTATTGTGTGAGGTCTAACAGAAAGGCTGCTTTTTATGTTCTACCCGTATCACTGGTTTTAGTAATAGGATTTTATATTGTTTCAATGAAACTTAAATAGTTCTACTCTAGTATATTTTGCCATCCAGAAAATAAGGCTTTGTTCTGGACCACTTATTTCTTCTTGCATCTGCTGTACTATTACTAATTGCACTGGGAATGAGATAAAAATAAGTTTAATTGTCAAATTTTAGCACACAGTTTGCATTATTTTGTCACAAATGATTGCTACAATTTTGTTATTAAGTTTTGACAGAGCTGTGTAAATAAGGTTAATTGATGTGCATATAATAAATAGAAATATACATAAAGATATTCTCTGACACTAAATGCACTTTGATTTTTTTTAATAAAGCAAGTAATATGTAGTTTAGATTGTCACTTAGATGAGATTTGTAGCCACACAAATCAAATGGATCGTGATTCTGAATATAATGATGATTAAATGAAAGGAATAAAAATATTTTGTTTAACCATTCATCAATTCCCTAAAATGGCACTGACAGCTTCCCAAATTTATTGCCTGGACGGTAGGAGGCTCAGCATTTGAAAAGTAATAGTCCTAGCTCATCCCAGAGTAACCCATCCCTTTTGAGACAAGTATTTTATGTATTTGGTAAATTTATATAGCTACTCATCTCACGGGCATACATATTGTTAAAACACATGTAAATAAGCAACCAGAGCAAAAGAAAATATGAAAAAATTAAAATCATTAAAAGCATAAAGCATAATCCAGTAGAGACTACACTCTATACATTACAAACAATGCAACCATTTCACGAGGTCATCGCTCCACCATATTCCCTGGCATAATGGCAAAGCAACGTATCCAGGGCTTTATGGAAGGCCAATAGGCCAGGGCAATCTAATTTCCAGGTGATGATCTTCTGGAGGAGAGAAATTGTCTGCCGTATCTGATGGGATGTGTAGATGTAACCAAGGAGAACTGGTGCCATGTAAGGCTTTATAGGTCATTACCAGCACTTTATACTGAACCCAGAAGCAAACTTGTAAACAATGATCTTCACAGAAGATTAACATGTACTGATCTAGAAACATTGATCTCTGCCCAAGCCATCTCAGTTTGCATCAGTTGCAGCTTCCAAATGCTCTTCAAAGATAGTCTCATATATAGCACATTGCGGTAATTCCATTTGGAGTTCATGAATGACTGAAATTAGAGCCTGGGAATCCAGGAATGGGGGCAACTTGTGTACAACCTGAAGTTGCACCAACTCATCCTATCCATAATCAACATAAACTCATTGAACAGGAGTCATGAGTTCAAAATAATCCCCAGATTCCCCAGACTCAATGTGACCCATCCAGAACCAAAGATGATAAGTTCCCAGACCCTGAAGCACTTGGTCTTACCAGGATTCAGCCAAAGCCTATGGGTCTCCTTCCAAATCCCCACAACCCTCCAGACATTAAGGCAGGACATCCATAACATTGCTTAATTATCAGGGGTGGATATTACAGTTAAGTATCATCAATATTACGTGTAGAGGATTAATAAAATAACACGCTTTCCAGAAAGTTATGAATTCTTTGAAATTGTAAAAGCTTTTTCCCTTCCTTGTCAGACTAAGTATCATTTTTTCTTTGTTCTGTGTCCTGAATTTCTTATCCACTTATTTCCTTTTGTAAGATGTATAATAATCACGATGTTTAATTTATATTATTCTGGCAAATGATTTTCAATTTCAAACTTTCCCTTTCTTCCCTTAATCTGCCACTCTCTATAACAAAAAGAGACAAGACAGAACTGAAATTCAAATTCTATGTTATGAAAAACATTTCTGGGATTTCAATTGTTATTTTTTTGCATGGAGAAAGATGTTTTCTTGTTCTAATTCATTCTGAAATGTTCACCTTTTTTACATAAAAAAGGAATACAAATAGCAGAGGAGAGGGATCTTAATTATAAATAAATGCTTTTCTTTAGCTATATGACAATAAAGCTATTTTCAGCACAAAAGACTTCAAGAATTGCAGAAAGGGAAACACTGAAACTTCCCTGAAATTGAAAATCTTTATACACACTTTTGGAATATTTGTTGATCCTGATTTATAAATTGCTAGTAATCCAAATACGTCAGACTATATAATTAAACAGATGAGGAATTTCAATGCAGTAATAGAAGATAGGAATATCAATGAAAAAGGAAAAATATTTTCTTTACTAAGAATATATTATTCAGAAAAATTATATTTTATCATTAGTATATCATTCCAGTCTGTACAGCTAAAGTGGATAATTCATTGTCTAAAATTTGTCAAATATGGTATATGCAAGTCAGGGGCTTCTTTTTTCCAATATTTGATGGCTATATTGTAGAAATCAATGATTCCAGAAAATAATTCATACTAGTATGAAATAAATTTAAAAGTTGAATTACTGCAATATTCTTGTTAAAAGTTATATGTCCTATAATTACTATGAACTAGCTTTATTCATGTTGTCCAAGGCACATTTAATGACTTATAATTATGGTGATTGCAGTGTCCAGGGTCATGTGATCACATTTTATGACCTTCTGGCAATGGGGAGACCAGATTCACTTAACAACAGTGTTACTAATTTGACAACTGCAGGGATTGACTATGACTATGACTATAACTATGGCAAGAATGGTTGTAAAATGAGGCAAAATTAAGAAGTTTTGGACTCAGTTGTGATTGTGATTATCTGTATTTTAAAGCAATATATTACAGGCAATCTGTGACATATAGCAGTTTGTTTAGTGATCAAACAGCACTGAAAAAAAGTAACATGATCATTTTTCACATTTATGACTTTGCTGGACTTCCATGATTAAAATTCAGAAGTTTGGCAAATGAGTCATATTTATGACTGCTGCAGTGTCTGAGAGTCATGTGATCACCTTTTGAGAACTTGTGACAAGCATAGTTAATGGGGGAGGCCAGATTCACTTAATAAGAGTGTTAGTCTTCACAGACATTTTAACTTTAAGAATGCGAAATGGGTGAACCTTTGAGAGCAGCATGATAAAGATCTAGGGAAGATCATACAAATATGAGGAATTTATTCATTTTGTGAAAGTAATAGAAGATAATTCTTTATTGGCCAAGTGTGTTTGGACACCCAGGGAATTTGTCTCCGCTGCATAAACTCTCAGTGTCCATACAAGCAACATGTGATAAATCATAATAGTAAAATACAATCATCATAAATCATAAGAAACAACACTTGTGATGACTATCACTGAGTTAAGTATCATTCAGTGATAGTCATCACTAGTTAAGTGATACTTAAGCAACCAACATAAATCTTAATAGGGTAGTAAATAAAAGCAATCAACATAATCATAAGATACAAACATACAAAATTATAGTCATAAGAAGGAAATTAGGTAATAGGAAAGGTGAGAAGGATAATAGTAATACAGCCCTTCAAGGTGGTTTGACATCACAGGACATAAGACAGTGTTCTGGGAATTACTTATTAATCAGAGTGATGGTATGGAATTGTCTTTGTGTGTCATTGTTTTGGCATGTAATATCCTATAGCGTCGTCTTGAGGGAAGAAGAAATAGTTTGTGTGCAGGATGTGTGCGGTCTGTAAATATTTTCATAGCCCTCTTTCTTTCAAAGACATGTACTGATAAAGACTTATTTTGGACTAACCACCAAGCCAAGAAGATGCCCTCATTTGGCAGTCTAAAGTTTGATCTGGACAAACAACAAGAAGAAAACAACTGTGGAAATTCACTTAACAACTGTGTCAAGAAAGACTGTAAAACTCACTTAACAAATTTCTTGCTTAGCAACAGAAATTTGTGTCGTGTTGCTCAATTGTGGTTGTAAGTCGAGGACAATTATTAAGTATTAATATAGTAGTAAATTAAAGCATCCTTCACATTTTTAGATTCCCTGCTTTCTTAATTGTACTTTATTGTTTTATCCTTTTCCCTGTGTTTGATATTAACCATGTGTTTATATTTTTTTCTCTGAAAAGATTAATAAATAACTAAATTGGAACAAATAGCTATTTTCACTGGCTATTACTGGTATCATAACATCAGATAGTTGTCCAACAAAAATAATATGACACATGGCTTTTCAATTAACCTAATTTTAATTCTCATGTATTATTTATTATCCATTATTTTTAACATTCCTTTTGTACTTATTCCATATAATTACATTTATTAAACAAAAAGAAGTAAATTGGCTTCAGTTGAAGGTTTTCTCTTTGGTTTGTTCTCTTTTTTCTAAAACCATTTATCTATAAAACTATCAAAATGAAGAAAAATATTACAGTTTTTCCTTACATCCTGGGCAGGGGAGTGGAGGTGGGCAGTATTAATAATATCATATTGTGAACAATTTTTAATTGTTTGAAAAATAAAAGTATAGCTTTTACTTTTCTATTATTTAGCTTTAAGTTTCTGAACAGCAGCACTAAAGTGACGAACTCACCTTTCTACAGTAGGTTTTCTTTAGGCTTAGGGTTAGGGTTATGAATCCAGAGAATTCATAAAAGACACAGCACTGAATATTTTGGCTGAAAAATGGAATGATTAAAATGGAAGAAATTTATCAGTCATTTGGTAGCTATAACCCAGTAGCTACAACCCAATAAAATAAGTGTTTGGGTGAGCATTGATAAGACATTCCCCCCCCTTAAAACAGAAGACATCTTCAATAATTGAAAATCATTTATATTTGTTAAAGTATTTTCAGATTACTGTATTTACCAGATGGAACTCAACCTGCCACCTTGTTAATGTGAGCAATTGCCCTAAAATCCCAGACTATTTACAATGTAATTTTCTTTCATCTTAATTAATGTAAGATGAACTTTCTTCTTCTTCTCCACTATCAAAAAGTACCAGGTTTTATCCAGACAAACATAGCAATTTAATATATGATATATAATATAAAAAACTAGTCAGACTACTTCAGTCAAAAGAATAAATAAAAGAAAATTACAATCCAACTAATGAAAATTTTATTAGCACCTATAGTTTTTCTAATCAACAATCTAAGGATTATTTGAGCTGTTTCCTGAAATAATGAAAAAATAATTAACAAGTATGCACCTGCATTAGTTAATGAAAAATTATCTAGAAAATCATCTCGGCGCAAATTTTTATTTATGCCATTGGTCTATGCTGATAAGGTAGTTTGGAGAAAACTAGATGTGCATGTCATGAATATTAAGCAATATTTGTCTTTTGAAAAAGCACTGTATAAAATGTGAACAGGATGCAGACACATTCTAATAAAAGATTTAAAGAGAGATTGCATTACAATATTATATTGATTCCTCTGACATTTCAGAAGCCAAAATACAAAGTTAAGGGGAAATCTTTTTATTAACTTTGAACATTCGAAGCTTTAGTTCATGTATAAAGGCTGCATACTGACAACCAAGCATTCAATATGGATGTAAAAGAAATTTGCCATGACTTTCTATAGGAGAAAATGGGATATCTGTCAGCCTGGACTTCACTAAGGTTTGAATTTATTGCATCATTATTTACAGCATCACATTGCATTGAAGCAGTATTGAAATCTTCACTATGCCAACAACTCAGGGATGTCCTTGTGTTATGTGCCAGATATAATAGATTGCAAGAGATTATTTTAAGGATTCTCAAAAAAAATCTATTTTTCAGCTCTCCAAGAAGGAAAGAAATCTCTGTTGATAAACTGGCTTAGTTTTAGTGAACAAATTTTCTAAAGGATAAAGTTAATTTTAGTTAATTTTATTATGTTACTAATTAACAGAAGAGACATGTACAATAATATTAGCAAAGCAACAAAGATTAAGCATTGATAAGCATGATATTTAAAAAGGAAGAAAGATCTGTAAAAATGTGTTACAAACACAGCAGCTCCAAAAAAAATTGACCATAGTCTTCAAAATATTCTTCCAGGTCAAAGGGGGGGAAAAACACAAAATTGCTGAGAAAGAAAAACAAGAAATCCAAGAAGGAACCAGCATGGCTGCAGAAAGATATCTATAAAGCCTTAGTAAGACCACACCTAGAGTACTGCATCCAATTTTGGTCACCACACTATAATAAAGATGTTGAGACACTATAAAAAGTGCAAAGGAGAGCAACCAGGATGATTAGGGGACTGTAGACTAAAACGTATGAAGAACAGTTACAAGAACTGTGCATTGCTAATCTAGTGAAGAGAAGGTCCAGGGGAGACATGATAGCACTGTTCCAATATTTGAGGAGCTGCCATAGAGAGGAGGGGATCAAGCTATTTTACAAAGCACTGGAAGGTCAGACAAGGAATAATGGATGGAAACTGATCAAGGAGAGATTCAACCTAGAAATAAGGAAGAACTTTCTGACAGTGGGAACAATTAAGTAATGGAACAGCTTGCCTTTGGAAGTTGTGGGAGCTTCATCATTTGAAACTTTCAAGAAGAGATTGAACTGCCATTTGTCAAAAATGGTGTAGGGTCTCCTGCTTGAACAGGGGTGGGGGGGATTGGACTAGATTACCTTTCCAACTCTGTTAATTTGGGTAAACCAATCCACTGCCAATCCACTGCCTCACAATGTCTTGTAAGAAGGAATTTAGAGCACTTTCTAAATTGAAAACTTAGGATTTTCAATTTAAAAAGTCCAACTGGGTATCCAATGAAGATAGTTTCATCTAGCAACAGGGATATCATTTTTATGCAATGTCAATAAACTGCAGAAACGAAGTATATTAAGAGTAGAATATTTGCTCTAAAAGGACAGCACTTATATTTACTTTCAACTACTAAAACTTGATATCCGGTCATGTTTACTCAATAGAAAATCATCCCAAAATGTTAAGATAGTAGGGATATTAGTCTATTAGGGAGCTAAAGGCAAATAAAAAAAACCAGGCTAAAAGGTAATTAAATACCTAAGTAAAATGATTGCTCTACAGATCATATAAGAAATGGCTTGCAGAGAAAACCAAATAAAAGAAGCAGTTGTAAGATTTGGAGAAAACATTTTGCTTATATTCAAGTTTCTATGTAAAAAAGACTTGTCCCACCCAGATCCTGTGTGAAATCATTTTTGTATGACTATAAGGTGAAGAGCAAGACTTAGAATAATTTAATTTGATTTTCCAGGACTAACATGAAAAAAAAACCAGACAATTTGGAAGGAAAAGCTGCCCTGTACTTAAAGTAGAAACAAGTTTGTATCAGTTTCACTAAGAATTACTTGTAATCATAACTACACTTGTATTTTAGTATGCTCCAGTGATGTTTGAACTGCAATGCGTTATATGCTACCCTTGAAAAATATCACAACACTTAAATTAGTACAATATACTGCAACAGGTTTATTAATTAATATCAAGCTCAAGGCCTTTGGACCAGATCCGGCCCATGGGGTGCTTAGACCTGGCCCATGGGGTTACCCTGGAAATAGCGAAGGACCAGCCCATGGTGCCTCTGTCAGAAAAAACAGAGCATGTGCAACTCTCCCAGGCTTCATTTTCAGCTGCGACAGCCTCCTATAGTCCTCTGCCAGTGAAAATGGAGTTCAGAGAGGCTGCAGAAGGCTATAAGAGAACATTGCAGCAAAAAATGGAGTCTCGACGAGTGACCTTAAGCTGACCATGCCCACCCTGGCCATGCCTCCCTCATACTGTTCAGGTGAAATGGATGTTGCCCTCAATGAAATCAGGTTTGACACCTCTGATCTAGAAGGCCCATTATGATCTGGGACCATACAGTTTGAAGGAAGGCCTCTTTATATGTATTCCTATTTAATAGCCAGCATTCATATTGAAACATTCAAAAATAACCCCTAGTTAAAATACAGAAGTAAGTATTCAACTGTAGTTCTCTTCAGTAGCTCTCCCCAGTGATACATTGGTTTTTCAATGCAAGGCAAATACCTTTTATTTTACTGCTTTTTTAGTAATTAATCTCTTAATTGTTAATTTAATTTCATTCATATTTTAAAAATTATTCTGACTCCATTGTATTAATGTTACTATGTGGTCTAAATGGCCAGAGATATTTTATTCAGAGCCCTTATTCAAAATGAGGGAAAATATTAGAAATGAAGTTGGACATATTACATTGCACCAATGCTGTGATTCTCAGCCCTAGGATGGATACATGCTTTTAAACTGGGCACAAAAAGAGTGCTTTTAAAAGCAGTGCAATTCTATTTCTATCTGCTATGATAAAAACACAGAGAATCCAACTCTAGAAAAAATGCTTTTACTGAACCTGGAAAATGAGACAAGGAAGAAAACATGTTTCAGTAACATAGTGCTTCAGAACAAGACTCTAAAAATGTATGACCACATTTGTCAAAACGTTTGGTTACAATGTTTGACACCATATCCTACAACCACTTTTCTCCATTAATTCAGTGTCTCGCTTTATACAAATTCACTTTACATGCGTTTTGTAGGGAAACCTGCACTTGTAATGCAAGTCAAATGCTGATTCTGATAGCTTCAGAAAATACACAGATAGTGTGCATGTAGCAATATAAAACTAGTTTCTGCGCATGCGCAGAAGCAAAATCCAAGATGGCGGCACCCACTGAGACACCGATGGAACCGACTCTATGACATCACCACGGAGTTACTACCAGTTCTATAGAACCGGTAGGAACCCATCTCTGCTCCACTGAGATGAGCTGCATAAATAGCTTTAAACTAATACAAATAGAAATAAACAGTTTGGACATGATTGATTGATTTACGTTAAAAAAAGAAAAAAATCCTAACAATTGTCACTTAATATATTAAAAGGTAGCACAATAACTTAAAAGGACATGTATGTTCATCTGGAAAAATGAATCATTTTGTAAGATTTGTCTTACAAATCTTACGAAGCACATTATCACTTCACCCCCCAAAATAACCAGGTTTTCATCAGGATGGCAGCCACATGGGTCTCTGGAGTTATTCAGTGAAAAGCAACATATTCAATATTTGGGATGAATACAAGAGAAGAATTAGTAGAGGCTTATCACCTATTACCTTGTTAGTATGGTATGGTGAGTCAGGGTTATATTTTACCCTATTAGCCCATTACTTTTCAATTTGTATATTAACCTAATTAACCCTTAGTTGCTAATCACAACCCTCTTGGACTAGCAGGCAAATGTTCCAGCTTTTTTACAAGATAATTTTGTAATCCTGTCTGTTATTCCAGGCTGAACTGAGAAGGGCTTGGTCTCTTTCATGTTATAAATAATTAAGAAATAGCAGTTCTAATATTTGTCTAAAATTGCTACAAAATACAAATTGGTGAGGATGCAGGCACATACCTATAAATATCTTTGAATGATGTTGCAGGTCTAACTGTCTTGGAGATAATACTTTTCCTATAAGGTGGTGTTACCTAGCATAATTTTTTTAGTTATTCCAGAATTCTTTTCCATTCACAGGGTGGACATTTCATCACTGTAGCTTGCAAGGTCTCAGAGGTTCTATGGCATTCAACTAAGTATTTTAGAAAACTTGATATCCTTGAAGTAGTACAGTCATCAATTTTATTATGGTGACAGTCTAAGTTTCTGAAAGCTGCCTGGCAGTTGCAAGATATATTACAAATAATACTCTCTGTTTAGAATGGCTATGTCTTTCTAAACAATAGAGTGTGGTTTTATATTCTTAATTTCTGCATAGAACTAATTTTTGTTTCTGGGGTTGGGACTCATTATTTTTTTGATTATATTTTAAACCAATGTGGCTATAAAAAAAAAGACTATTGGCAATCTCCCTCAGACCTTCATTGGAGAGTCTTTACAATGAGACTTTGTTCTAAAGAAATGTTGTAAAGCAGCACATCTGGGATATTGATTTTAAAATCAATTGTAATCTGGTTCCTAACATTATTTTATGGGATTATTAAAAAATAATAACTATATGGACCTATATGTTTTTCATGCTTTAACAGGCGTTATATTCATCAGGTAGGATGCATTGCTTTTGGCTCTCTTGCTGCACCATTACAAAACATTGTCTTAAATAAACATATTCATCCTTGATCAGAAGATTCAATAGACTATTTGAGCCAAGTCTTCTTTTCATGCATCCAACCCTGAAGAAAGCAGAGAATAGGAGTTCCATCTATTTGTTCTTGACCAGGATTTAGACCTACCCTTCAGGATTCCAAAAAAAAAAAATTGCCTTTATAGCTACCATCTATCTTTTGTTATGACTAAAGTATTGTAATTAACCTTTACTTACTACTTACTTACTTACTTTTATTATACATTTTTATTTCTATCCTTGTTTAAATATGGTCTATGGCAGTAAATAATAACCATTTATTTGAAGTCCTTAATCCTACAAAATCTTCTGCTACCCTGTTTCCCTGAAAATAAGACCTCACCGGATAATAAAATGTTTTCGGGGAAGCACGATATTATTTTGTTACAGAAGAGGAGAAAAGTAGCGATCAGAATGTGTTTCTACCAGGATTGATTTCCCCTTACCTTCCCTATCAGTTCGGATCGAGCCGGAAGTGCGCATTTTGCTCGCTATGATTACGTGCGCACCCCCATCACTTCCAGGTATAAAACCCTTTGTGCATGCGCAGGAGGCTTTGCACATGCACAGAGGGTTCTTTTCAAGGAAATTTCATCCCGGAATGCAGATTTCAGGCTGGAGGACCAGTTCAGGGGTGTGGCTAGCTGGCTGTCACTGTTGGTTGGCGAGCAGGGGCAAATTTTTGCTACCAGTTCTAGTGAACTGGTCCAAACCGGCAGCAAACCACCACTGGTTTCTACCATTCCAAAATATTAAGGTTGATTTTAAATATAATGTAACATATTCCAAAATATTAAGTTGACAGTTGCTTACTTTCTTAAATCAGAAAGAAGACATATTATTGTAAGAAGCTGCTCATCTGGGCTATATTAACTTGTAGCCATTGGACATAGTTTGAAATTTTAGTAACATGAAGCAATTAGCTTGCTTAAAAATGCTCTTTATATGCAGTATATTTAAATAACTATGTAGATCCATTTATCAGTTGTAACTGTACAAATTATAAATAACAGCCATTTTCCATGTCTATAAAACAAAACAATAGATTTATTCAAAGGACATGTTGTGATCACAATTTAATCATGGACATCTATTTGCATAATTTTCATATATAGAATTAAAAAACTAACCATTCAGCTCATGTCTAGTGCTTCTTGCAGTCCTCATTATTGTCTACAGTAATTTAGTTTTGGAGGAAATGACAAACAATCACTATGTACTACATTTCCAGAAAACAGCATAAAACATTTATTTATGTAACAGAAAACATTTTTTCTTTGTTTGTTTGCTTGTTTAAAATTATTATGTCCAATGTTCCTTTTATGTCTTTAGAAATATATTTTTCTTATCCATACAAACATGTTTTTAATGCCAGTATTCAAAATGGATTAAAAGAAGAATTATACATAGTGCAGTATCCAATTTGGATCAGTCACCAGGACCAGAGTTTTAGCCTTCTGTGCTTCTGGACTCATGCTGGAGCCCATCCTCAGGGAACTTCTCTCTACCAGAATGTGTTATACATAGTTACATACTGTCTCTTCAACTATAAATTTATTTTAATTATATGAAATTTGCCTAATAAACAGAAAGAAAAAGTAGCTGTGAACTTTGCTTCTAAGTTCCTTTCTCAATATTTAAAAATAATATATTGCACTAAAAGTATATTATTCATATGGAAAAGCTGAAGTGATTTGTATTTGCACATACACACACACACACACGCGTACACCCACCCCCACCCACACATACAAATCATATATATATACACACACGTACATTCACTCTAACAAGAACACTTCAAGCTAAAATAATATTTTGCCCAAATTAGGCAACAGGGTTTAATATGAAAACAGGGAAAAACAACAACAATTTTAACAGCATAGAAACCAGAGGTACATTCCTACCAGTTCTATACGGCTCTATAGAACCGGTAGTAACTCCAGGGTGACATCACGGAGCCGGTTCCATTGGTGTCTATCTTGGATTTTTGCTTCTGCGCATGCACAGAAGCTAATTTTTACTTCCATAAACATTTGTTTAAGGCTTAATTTTTAAGGCCTAGCACCATAAATTCTCCAGAGCAACTTTCAACTTTTGTTTTCCGGTTTAAGGATGCTGAATTTAAACTTCTAAATCTGGCCTTTTCCACCTTTTTGACTCTTAAAATGGAATATGATCTGGCAAAACAACCTATAAATCACAGGATAAAGGATACTGAGTACCAGGCCTTTCTGTCATCAGCACATATCCTATACACTTTGTATTGTTATTACCTCACATAGTTATCTCATACAACTAGAACAGAGGTGGGAATTCACTTACCTTCCCTACCAATTTGCAAATGTGAGCGCGCTCGTGTGCTCATACGTGCCTAATCTGCACATGTACAGGGCCTTCTGTGCATGCACAGATGAGGTGCGTTATGTCCCACAAGTGCCGCTACCAGTTCGTGTGATTCGGAGAGAAGCAGCTGAATCCCACCACTGAGCTAGAAACACCCCAGTCATTGATAACCTTTCTTTCAGGGGTGAAATGCTGCCGGTTCTACCCGGTTCACTGGAACCGGTAGTAATAAATTCTTCCAGTTCAGTAGTAAAAATGCTTTTAAAAAGTAAAAAAAAAAAAGGTTCCCACAATTGATAGCACATCTGATTGTCACAGCTGATGAATCTTTTTTTACTTTTTTAAAGCATTTTTGACTACCTATTCGCCCAACTGAAAGTAAAAAAAAGGCTTAAAAAGTAAAAAAAATATTGCCGACTCTCAGCTGTCTTTGACAATCAGCTGAGAGGGGGGAATGTCAGATGGTTTTTGAGCTCACCCAATCACATGACCACCAAGCCACACTCACCAGGCCACGCCCACAAAATCCGGTAGGGATTTTTTTTATATTTCACCACTGCTTCCTTTCTTGCCTAATCTCATGCTCTTCCCTATACAGTTCTGTTTGAACCAGATTTATCTTCCCTCTGAACAGCAAATATCCTAGTCATTCAGATTTATAGCCCATTGGGCCAACTTTTCTTCAGAAGCATGAAATGCTGGAACTCGACTGGCAAGTTGCTGCTACACAAATGTATTATATGTAATTCTATATATTATAATTTTTTGTAATTTTATATATTATATTATTTTACATATTATTATTATTATATTTCTGTAATTCCATAATTATTTTTTTAATTTCAGATGTTATCACATGTATATAAGTTTGTTTTAATCTTTTGTAAAGAGTGGTATGTAGAACAGGGCATGGCACTTGGAGTCTAATGGGCTTACTTGAGCTAATGAATTCCACATGACCAGGAGGCTATGTTTTTATTGCTACAGGCTAAAATTGAATTTGCCAACTCATTTTCAAGGATGCTTATAAAGCATGCCATTACTAATGTTGGGATTCCTCTTTATGTACAAATGCATTTGATTTCTTTTTCCACAGTGAGGAAACCATCATTTTTCTCTATTAAGATGAAATAATTTTCTGTATTGCACTGTCTTCTAAGCTATTGGTCACCAAATTAAATACCATGTACAAATTTAATACAACTGCCTTGTACTTCATCCAAATCATTAATATGCAAACTGAATATATGGGAAAGTATTAATAATGACTTTCAATATTTTTTTCAAACTTCAAATCCAGAAAATACCATTTCACTTTTTACCATTTCACTTTTTTGTATCATAATGTGCATTTATTTCCTTTTTTTCATAAATCCATGTAATGTAAAATGTCCCTTCATGTTTTCACATTACCAACATTAAATTGAAGTACTTCTTATACATCTTAGATAATTTCTAAAGTGTCATATACCAGGAGTACATCATTTTGTAAAAGTTCCTGCTTAAATTAAAACATAAGGTGAATGTCAGTACCTTTATCCACATTCTCTCCCTTTGATCTATCTCATATACTTACTTAGCTCATTTTATCATGCAATATTTAACTTGTTTCTCTTGTTTCAAATTTCTACAAAAGTGTGTGTGTGTGTGAATACATACATACGTACCTGTTTCCCTGAAAATAAGACTCCCCAGGTAATAAGACCAATCAGGTTTTTGAGTGCATGCGCTAAAATAAGCTGTCCTCCAAAATAAGCCCTATTGTCATAGATTAAAATGGATGGAAGGAAAACCTTGATTTTCCATTGAAAAATGGATCCAGGAATATAGTCTATTACTAGCCTTCTGAATTCAATAGGGACAATGTAGATTTCTGAAGGGCGGCTTGATGGCTCAGTGGTTAGGGTTAGACGTTAGGTTTGTCAGCTGGAAAAGTGACAGCCCAAGTTCAAAACCTAGTGCCATTGCAACAGGATGAACTCCCATTCTTCCCCTAGCTCCTGCCAACATAGCAGTTTGAAAGCATGCAAATGCGAGCAGATAAATAGGTACTGTTTCGCTGGGAAAAGTTACTATGTTTCATACTTTCATGCTGGTCACATGATGACAGAACTGTCTCTCAAACAACGCAGGCTCCTAGGCTGAGAATCAGAGATAAGTACCACCCCTTTGAGTCGGTCATGACTGGACTAGACTAATGTGACTGTTTCATTTAAACCACAGAGAGAATATTAAATTTATCATATTTTTCGGACTATAAGATGCACCGGTGTATAAGATGCACCAAGATTTCAAAGAGGTAAGTAAGCAAAAAAGTTTTTGGCCTCCCCGGCGCCAGGAGCAGTCTGCAGGCCTCTCAAATCCTCTGTGTACCCTTGTTTTTGCAAAAATGGGCCCATTTTTCACCCGTTTTTGCAAAGAATGAGGTGTGCAGAGAGTTTGGGAGGTCTGGAGATTGCTTCTGAGGGCTGAGAGAAGGCAAAAACATCCCAATTTTTGTGAAAAATAGTCCATTTTTTGCTGTTTTTTTCACAAAAACGGGGGTGGTTTTGTCTTCCCCCAATCCTCAGAGTGTTTCTACAAGCCTCCCAAACCCTCTGCGCCCCACTTTTTGAGAAAAACGGGCCCATTTTTCACAAAAATGAGATGCAGGGGCAAGGCTTCAGGAGGCCAAAATTGCTGTATTTGGTGTATAAGATGTACCAACATTTCTACCCTCTTTTAGGGGAAAAAAGATGTGTCTTATACTCCAAAAAATACGGTAATTTACTATTACAGCAATTATGCCTTTTGGAACACCTTGAAAAACCTCACTGCCCAGAGTCATTTTGCAATTAGGTGGCATCTAAATCTAATGAAACAAGCATGCAAATATACAAAGGCTTATCCCAAAGATGCTTTTTCAGGAGGCAACTAAACTTTCTTGTTTTTTCTTTTGAAGACATTTTGCTTTTCAGCCAAGAAACGAAAGAAACAAGAAAATCCAGTTGCCTCCTGAAAAAGCACTTTGGGACGACCATGACTTGGATGACTGAGACTCTCTAAAGACTTTTAGCTATACAATTTGGGATGAATAACCTTTGAATGGTGTGGGAGTAGGAATGAATTTCCAGAGAAAAAATTGCAGTCTACAGGAACCAGGAGCACTGCTCAGGTGATCCTGAGGACACAGATAAACCTCTAAGTGCTTCAATTACCTTCTAAAAGGATGTAGATTACCAATTGTCTGCCCAGGAATATAAATCCTTCCATTCACCACTATCCTGTCAGAGCTGAAGGAGCTGCTTGGATTAGCAGCTCTACAGACTTTTAGCTGAACAAAGGCATGAATTCCTCAAAGTTCCCTTGCATGTGTGATCATAATCTATAGCAGGGCTGTCACACACAGCCCACGGGCCGGATTTGTCAATGTGTTGGGAAGGGAAGGGAAGAAAGCCCTAATACGTCACGTGACAATGCTGTGATGACACAAGTTTGACACTCCTGATCTACAGCATTGTTTAAACAAAGTTAAGCACATACTTAAAAACAGCAAAAAAGTCTGTTAAATAATTCATATAACCTATAGAAAAGTTCTCTTTTCTTCCTCTTCATTTTAAAAACATAAAATATATAGATCACAAAATTAATATATATCACCTTATTTTGCCCGACAGAAATTTCTCTTTTCCTTTTTAGAGTATAATTTATTTAGGATTTTGGCAGCAAAATAAATAATCCTTTTTCAAACAAAATATATACATCAGCTATTTAAAAAAATTAATCTCCTTCAAGTCATAGACATATATCATTTATTTATGTGAAAACAGAAGGTAGAAAGAACTTAAATTAGTATAACTATAAAATTAGCATCTGCCCATAGCATTTTACTTAAGATTTCATGCAATTGAAAAAAGAAAAAAGGATAGGATAAGGTAGTATTTGAAACTCATTCACTTTCAAAGTAATCTAATATTTTTTCTACAATCATTGAATTTAAATATCTATAAACCATTGATTCTCATGAGAGCATTTTTATCTATTTATTGGGTTTATGAGTGACTTATTTACAAATGAAAGTAAATGTTAAAAAAAAACAGGAGGATTCTTCTCTCAGTAAAAATAAAGGTAAAATAATTTAGCCTGAAAGTTCTAGTTATAGCCTCACAGGACTTCTATTCCAGTATTAAGGGATTAAGGGGGAAACAATATGTCTGTAAGAAACTGGCTTTTCCTCTAGTACAGAAAAAATATTTTCTTTATTTTCTTTTTAAAAATACTTAAAACAAATCTACAATATTCAAAATCAAATCAAAACTTGAGTTGAAGCCTAAATTTTTCAAAAATATTTCAACCCTAACAAACAGTGCTCAATATTAGGTATTATACCAAAGTTTTAACCATTGTGTTTGGTTAATTTGAATAGTTGTAAGGCTTGTACAATGAAAAGTAGGTTTGTTGGACAGCTGATCATTATTTGTTATAGAAAGATACAAGGAAGATGAGCAATTTGTCAGTAACTGTCATCATCTACCACAACATATCTCTCTCTCTCTCTCTCTCTCTCTCTCTCTGCAATCAAATTGTAAATACACTTATCTCTTGCTTTAAAGGCATTTACTTCAAACATCAGTATTATCCATTTCCTAGTTGCATGCAGGAAAGCAAAGATATTATCTTTCCTTTGTGTTAGCTAAACATGTACTTTATAAAGAATTATTGACGAAATAAGTAATAAGATTAGTAAAGACATTATAATGGCTATTTCCTATAACTTCTCACAAGTCAGGTTTTTTAAACCATATTTATTTGAAAATGTGTACATCTTCCTACATCACAGTCCATAGGTTCTGATGAATCGTTAGAATAAAACAATTTTATAGAGTCCCATCATATGATGATTCCCCCCCCCCC
>JANHFT010000224.1:58770-70579 GCA_032467955.1 Pseudoxenodon macrops | reverse complement strand
CCATCATATGATGATTCCCCCCCCTACCACTCCTATTATTTGGCCCCAGTTAATCATACTTAACTGGATATTAGCAGTAAGAAGTTGCATAGGAATGAAAACTCTGCTTCCTCACCAGAGTTTGAAAACCAAGTTCCCCTTCCCCACTCTATCTTTTACTGACAAAGCTTACATTTCATCTGGTGTTCTCAGGCATTAGGCAATCTGTTAAACTGCCAGTTATGCTCTTTTCCTACCACCACACATTCGTTCAGTCCAGTTCAGGAGCAATCTTCTGAATGCAGGTTTGCTGACATGCTACATTCTCACGCTTTGCCTGGAGAATACATCTTGGAAGCTTTTTGGAATAGTACAATGAGCTTCCATTACAGAGCTTCTCAGAATAGCACAATGGCAAACTGAAGAATTGTCTGCTATTTCTTTTCTCCTGGAAGAAAAGGAAATTGTTTGTTCATTCACACAGCATTGAAAATCCTGTGAGAATGGGAAACTTCAAGATTGAAGCAGAGAGTGATCGCTATTTGGCTGACATTCTCAAAATTCAGCTTTTGGCTAGATGAAGCTAAACAAGGATTGGCTAAACGTGTTCCGCAGACCCAAACTAAATGCATAAGGGATATACAGATGGTGAAACAAAATGGAGAAACTGTGACTTAGATTTAAACTGCACTGGGAATTATTTGCAAATGATACAGATGGTGCTGCAGCAGAATTCATAGAGACTCTGACTGAGTTTGGCAAGAAAACAGATTCTTAACCCTCTTTCTTCTTAAAACTCAGTCCACAAAGAATGCTGTCTAAGAGTTCACAAAAGTCTGTTTAAAAGTAAATAATACAAAGCATTTATTTTAAAAAAAATCTTCTCCGAAGGAAGCAAAAACAAGTTTGTGTATATATATATATATATAGAGAGAGAGAGAGAGATAAATATTACCATATCAAGTACTGCTCTGTATTTTTTTTTAATAAGAAGCCATTGCTGCTGGCTGTTTAGTATTCTGTTGTAATGAAATTCTGAACTCATTCCCTTAAATCTGAAAATCGCACAGCATGTGCCTGGTTCATTGAAGTAATGCTTACACATTGACACAAGCTTTAAGTGGCATCAACAGACAATTCAGAAAGATGCCAGAAGTGCTTTCTACCTATTTCAGGAGGGAAACGTTTTAATAAATGATCTGGAACAAGCCATTAGCAATTCAAACTATTAACCAAATGGAAATGCCCTTATAAACACTTTCACGGTTTTAGTTTCTTTCTGGAAAAGCAAACCCACAAAGTATTCTATCAATTGTATTCGCATAGGGTTTTTTCAAAGTTTTTTTTTTTTTGAGTTAAGACTTCTAGTCCAACTATACAATTATCTTTATTTTCTTTTGTTATTAACACAAAATTTATATTCTAAATTATATTAATATTTAAATTTTATAAATGAAAAGGTGGGCTCTGAAATAAAAAAAGCAGCAAGAAATTAATTCAATTAGAACAATTATCTATTAGAGCTGTGCAAAGATTGTGGAAAAATGTGATTTGAATTATGCATACAACAGAATCTTTTCTTGAACTCATGCACTGACCTTTTTTATCCTCTTCAAGAAAATATGCATGT
This sequence comes from Pseudoxenodon macrops, assembly GCA_032467955.1. Taxonomy (NCBI): domain Eukaryota; kingdom Metazoa; phylum Chordata; class Lepidosauria; order Squamata; family Pseudoxenodontidae; genus Pseudoxenodon; species Pseudoxenodon macrops. The sequence goes on along the minus strand of JANHFT010000224.1, from coordinate 68,970 downwards.
GATTTACTGTAAGGTGTTCCGGAGACTAGGTACATCCACATGCATGCTCTCAATCACATTTTACTTACAAATTTAGATTGATCCTCAGCCTTATATATTCATATATACATGACTTTATATGTTTATGTATATAAATCACAGATAACTCAATAGTATAATATCAGTTTAAAAACACTATATATCAAGGCCAAAACAACCCCAAACACCATAATTTAAAATTAATTCCAAACCAAGCAGACTAGAACTAGGCTTGTGGCCTGTCTTAGTTAGGGTGTTGAGTAAATATGGAACAAAGTTGATCTTAGGAAAGGAATTCCTCTATGAATGTTCAATTGTTCAGATATATTCAGTCCAAGTAATTCTGGCATTTATCCATCTGAATGTGTATTTGGTCCAGGAAAAAAAAATTAAGGAGGATTATTCAATGCAGGTAGTCTTTGACCACAATTGGGATATGAAGCTCTAACACGAAGCAATGCAGTCATTAAGTGAGTCACACTGATTTTATGACTTTTTTCTTACTTTGCTTGTCAGAAGCAGCCCGGGAAGGTTGCAAATAGCAATCATGTGACTCCGGGATGCTGCAACCATTGTAATCACATGTCATTTCCCAAGCACCCAAATTTTGATCATGTGCGGATGCTGTTATGGTTGTAAGTACAAGGACTAGTCATAAGTCCCTTTATCAGTGCCATGGTAACTTTGAATGATTCTTAATGATTGGTTGTTAGTCGTGTACAATTTCCCTGTTACATTTTGTATCAACAGCAGTAGCCAACTGCTTTTAAAATATGTTATTTTTATTGATCATTTATTGATCCCTTTTACTGATCATTTCCATCCGTACTATTATTAAAATGAAGTGAAAATGTTGTTATTTTTATATAATTCTGTTATCTATTATTCACAAATTGCTTGAGATAGTAGATACCTACGCCAGTCTAAATCTCTGAAAGAACTAGAATATTCCAGATTGTCAGAGGATAGGACTTTTTCTGAATTTGTTATATATGAGATTGTCCTATATCATAAGCTCAAGGAAGCCTAAAGCATTCAAAATCCAGGTCCTTACCTGAAAGGAAATATGTGGAAGACATTGGGGAATGAGAAAAAGAAATACTCTACAGGAAACAGTCAAGAGGAGAAGCCCCCAGGGGTTTAACAGAAAAAGAAACGTAGGAAGATCCTGCCCTAATTTATCAAGTAGTTAAAAGTTATCATGAAAAATTACACTTTCAGACCTGCAAGATTCTGTTACGTCAGGCCCAACCCCAATGATAACACAGTGAAATCCAATCAAGTCCAGTCCTTTGTTTGTATATACCAAATAGTAGAATATAGCTAAACTGAAGTTATAACCTTCTAACTTAGATCACCGCAGAACTCACTGTAACAGCATTGCCAAAAAGGCATTAAAAGTTGTTAACCTAATCTTGCGAAGCTTCTTCTCCGGTAATATTGTACTGCAAACTAGGGCATACAAAACATTGCTAGACCAATTCTCGAATGCAGCTCGTCTACCTAGAATCTGCACTGTATATTGGACATTAATACAATTGAGTGAGTCCAGAGTATTTCACAAGAAGAGTCCTCCACTCAAGGATGAAATGTTCCCGGTTCGGACCGGTTCAGCAGAACCGTTACCGGACAGGTGGCCTGGTTTGCCATACCGGTAACAATGGCTGGTTGGCCATGATCCCCAAACCGGTCCCCCGTGGCCTCTTGCTCGCCCAGTCTCTGCTCTGCAGCTTGCCTGCCTAATACACAAAATTATCTGTTACAACATCCTATCTATCAATGACTACTTCAGCTTCAACTGCAATAATACATGAGCAAACAATAGATACATACTCAAGGTATCGCTCCAAACTCAATTGCAGAAGATATGACTTCAGCAACAGAGTGGTCAATGCCTGAAATGTACTACCTGACTCTGTTGTAACATCCTCAACCCCCCCTCCCACAACTTTAACCTTAAACTGTCCACTATGGGCCTCACCTCATTCCTAAGAGGTCTGTAAGGGGCGTGCTTAAGTGCACCAGCGTGCCTATCATACCTGTCCTACTGTCCCCATTTATTCATAACAATTTCCTGTGTTCATATTCATGTTTATTCTTATACCTGTTATCTTGTACATGATTGACAAATTAAATAAATAAATAAAATATATCCTAAGTTATATCCTAAGAGATGTAGCTAAGGATGTAGCTACCCTGAATCTTTCTCTGCATCCCCAATCCAGCTCAAAACTGTAAATAATATCTTAATCTGGGCCTATCTTGGAACACTCTACATTGTCAAAACTTCTATCCACAAAGTCCCCAGGTTGCTATTCCATCACACTTACATTAAAGTAGAATTAGCTCATCTAGTTGTGTTTCCTATCTGATTTACCCCAGAGGGCTGGCATCAATCTTACAAATCTTACATACTTCCTTTCAAAGAAATTTCAAGAATGGATTCCAATTCTCAAGGAGCCCCACTATCCACTAAAGATTTGGCCGCTGTGGTTTGATGATGAAATAAGGCAAGAACTAGGACCATAGTTTTAATAATAAAAATTATTTTCAACTGATTAATACAAATCAGTTGCAATTACTACTAATATTTACACACTTAAGAATTTGGAGGTTGTCATCCTTGCTCTGTACCTCACACCAGGCCTAATGTGACCCCAGTACCACACAGTTAACTATTTCAAGGAACTTGGGAAATGCCAGCCTTGTCCATTTCAAACCATTCATATTTGACATCAGTTAAATTATATGAGCACAATGATGTTCCTTCAGTTCATATAATCCTACTCTTCAAATGTATTATACTTTTCCCACACCCTTCCAACTTATTTTGTTTGTAGTTTTGTTTAGGATTTTTTCCCCCCAAGAAATAAATCAGGAAATAAATGTGATTTTTCTTCTAATTATAGAAGAATGATGGAATAATACATTTGTATTTTTTTCTAAGTACAAGTACCAAGTACTTACAAATACTGAAGAAAAAAGCAATTTAAAAAATGGTTTCCACAATCTCTTCATTTTTCTACTTTTAATACAAAGGTAAAATGCATTTTCAGGAAGCATTCATATGATGTGAAATATAGTGTGGTTTTCTAAGAAGTATTTTTCCATTTTACTATGTTAAAGAGCAGTCAATGAGAAATGGATCTGATATTCTCAAATAATATATTTTTACCATTTACAAGAAAATCATTTAGACTTCCAAAGCCAATAATTTTGATTGGTATTAGCAATACCTTGTGGCGTAATCGCATAAGAGCTTGAAACGATCTGAGGTCATGTCCTTCTTTTACTGGCCATCCTTTTGCACTCAATAAAATGTATCCAAGAGATGAAACAACTGTCCACCACATCAACATATTTTCAATATTTTCTTCCTAAAGGAGAAAGTAAATTTGTTATTGCCAGAATCACATATAACAAATAAACAAATAATTATTTTAAGTTGAATGACACATCTTATATTGAATAAATATTAAAAACCAATAATACAATCACTAAGAGAAATAGAATTAGGATCTAATGTAACAGGTTTACACCTACATATGATATAACATATCTTCTAATCAATATTTAGAATGTATATCTTATAACAACTAGAAAAAGTAAACCAGCGTAATCACCAGAAACCAATGCACCAACCAAGAAAGACATCAGCAATGTAGAAAATATTTAAGGGACTAAAAAGGTAGATAATAGCATAACTTCTTTTGTTTATAATCATATCATTTTGTAGTAATTTTGTCCATTATTACTGATAGAATATTTAGTAAAGACTATAAGAGATTTCCCCATCAGATAAGCTGCTGCACTGAAGCTCTGAACATGAAGTTTATCTATGGGACAAAAATCCCTTAAGGATTTTTGTAAGGAATCAATGGAAATGACTACTTAAGATTTAAAGTGCCAAAGTTCATTTTCTTTCCAGGCAAGAGTATCTATTTTAATTTCTTATTGGATATAGTCCTAGTGTAAGTAGCTTCCTTAAGTATGATAATAAGGATTACCATATTGATTTAAAAAAAGGTGAGATAGGCTAAAGCAGAGAAGCTGGGTGTCAAAAAGGGAGGAGGAAATCTGACTCTGAACCGTAGACCAAAATATTGGAATTAATAATTGAATTAAAAAAACAACAACCAACCCACACCATTTGTTGGAATAGTATGTTAATGGTGGAGTGAGTTAGGCATTGCCTATATTCCTTGAGTAGAAGGGCAGTCTGTAGCTAGGTATAAGAACAATTGGCTCTGTCTGTCCAAGAATAGCTATTTTCTGTACTAACCAACCTCCTAAGTGAAAATATATTTCAGTGCGAAGCAGAATTGTTACATTCTACACTGCTACTTGTATTCTAAATAGTTAGCTAAGGTAATGAATTTTCATTAAAATAAAAGTTATTGCCTTGGCTTCCTAATTCCAAACACTTCTTAGTGAGCCTTATATTCCCTCATTTGTGCTGCTTGCATCCACTGTACTGTATCTCCAGCTCATATTCCAGTCAACTGTCCAGTTTTATTTTATACAATATTTAAACTAAGTCTAACAAAAATAGAGAAAGGAGTTGGTACTTTTCAGTTCAGTAACTAAACTCAGGATGTCAAGACACTTAGCTCTTTGTGCATGGTACCTTTGCATCAGTATAGAATTATACCAATTTAAAATAAATACCTTAGCTGCCTGTCTCTTTATGTATTCTTAGTGCTTGTATTAAGCAACAGGTATGAATCAGTATCATGCTGAAAGTATTCAGCAGATACAAAGTCATTACCATTTCAAACTGCCTACCTACTTCCTTTGATGCACTGCCTACCTGTAATTATTCCAGTTGCAGAAAAAGCTTATTAGGATTGTGCATTATACCTTGAACTAATATGCAACCTGTGCCTGCTTGGTAGGCATGCATTGTTCCTTCAATACCCCTTCTCTTTCTACTTATCACAAGCTGGGAACTAATAGCAAAGGTTAGTAGCATTCAAATGGTGTAAGGGAAATCATAAACTTAAAGAAGATATTCATATGGCAGATACTATGAATGATGCTATGGTCTTGGTTTCCACTTATGCATATAAGTACAGTAATAAAAAAATGTAGATATGCACCCACCTTATACTATACAGAGACTCTGGACTTCAACTTGACTTATGTTAGCAAGGTTTCTTTACAAGAAAATTGAAGCAACATTTGGCTGAAATATATGTTAAACTTCCTAGTTTAGGCAATAATACCAGGTAGTCTACTAATCAAAGACTGATGCTACCTACTTTGTCTAGTAGTAAAACTTCCTGAATTTATTTCTCTAAAATATGGCAGATTGGTTTATATTGGATGGTATAATAAGATCAAAAATTTATCCAGTTAGACATGTTGGATTAATATGTAGATTTATTATGATAGCTAGTGAAAAGTACAAAGCATCAGTTTCCATTATGTGGGATTTTTCCCAGATCAAACTGATTTCTGAATCTAGTAACTTAACAAAAACTCAAATTAATAGTAATGTACTGTAAGTATAATAATCACATGCCAGTATGCTTATTGAGTTATTTAGGTGCTTTTCAATTAACTTTACATAAATAATCATGTCCAATTCAATCCTTTTCATGAATAAAACAATATTATGCAAATAAGAAAGTTATAACTTTCCTAGGCAATAATAAACAGGTTGCCTAGAACATATTCCACAATTTAATATCAGAAATGTTGGATTTAAATACAATATGAGCTCAAATTCTTACTCACCATGCATGTTTGATGCAGCCTAAAACTACCTCATTCTTTCAGGCTCAGTTTCTGATCTATAAAGGGCATATTAATGATAGTCCTCCAAGTTTGAAGAAAGATAATATTATTACTATATAATAGCTTTGCATAGTCAGAAATTCTGTAGAAACCTAGCAGACCAGATCTGTCCTACTAGTAATGTGCAAGAACTTAATACAATTCTGTTATGCAAGTCACTTTATGCATAACTATAGGATCAAGGCATAAAATGGATTTACAGACTACTAGATAGCTTATTTTCTGGAATGGAAAAACAAAAGTTCATTTCCTCTAATTATATTTACCTAATATCTTTCATTTTGAGGAACACTTGAAAAAAGGAAGCAAGGAAAGTAGCTGCTTTTTAATTTAAAATTCACTAAGCTTAGTAGTCCTTTTAATTAAAAGGTGCTTGATGTGAGCCTTTACAACACTGAATATAGACAATTCTTTGCATAAATAATTGGCATCTAAGACTCTTCATATTAAAAAAAATGGTTTCCAGTATACTAATATTAATATAGCATTGATACAGTTTAATTATTTCTGCCTTTCTCTCAGTATGCAAAGATTATATTGTTTTGATCAAGAACAATGGTTAGAGTGAATAGACCATATTTTTCTGTCTATAAGACGCCCCCATGTATAAGACACCCGCATGCTTCTTGTAGGAAGCACACTACCAGCCATCACTGTGCAAAAGCCATCTTGTTAGAGTGAGTAATACAACAAGAACAGGAAATATATCACAGGAACAATAGAGATGAAACCTAGAGTGGCAATGTGATACAGGAAACTACAATAGAGAGGAATAATATAGCTGCATATAAGATAGAGGCTCACCCTGCATGTGTGACCTTTTCCTCTGCGCCCTGTGTATAAGACACCCTTCCATTTTCAAGCAAGAAAAAGTAGCGTCTTATACACGGAATAATATGGTATTTATTTTAATTTTAATAGGCTAGCTGAAATTATTTGCACCTTAATTAATTATGTTCAAGCTGAAAAAAAAAAAGCTGTTTTATAATCGCATTAGAAAAAAATAAGGCTGAATATATTAATAAAGCAAATATATTTTTCTGTAAATATAGAGAGAAAAACACCCTTGTTCTCATCTCTGAAATGTTGAGATGAATGTTAGCAAAATATATAGATAAATATATAAAATACCATGTATTCAAATAGCCATCCAGCTACACAGCATTCCAGTACAACTATCAAGCAGTAAAATGTGAACAGACGTTTTTACTTTAAATATTTGGTCCAGATACCTCTCCAAATAGACTTTATAAGGTGGTCATCTATAAAAGTCTGGTTTCTGTATCTTTTATCTTTCTTTTTTTAATTGCTTTAATTAGAAAAAAGAATGAAAGAGTTAAAAACATTTGAGAAACAAGAAAATATTATATCTCAGGAAGCTTACAATAGTCTGACTGGGAGTTGTTTTCCCACAAATGGAAATAGACTGATATGAAGCTTCAATTTCAAGTTTCTGAGATATGAGATAAAATCTCATATATATTTTCTCACAAAAAATTGCTAAAGGTTGATCTTGTTCAACATTGGACTATAATGTAGAAATGCTATAGGCTACAAATGCAACAGCTAGAAAGTTATCTTGGAATCTTTATCCACTAAAAGAAGCTGCATATACCAGATACCTCTGGAGAAAAAAAAGGAGATTGCTGCTGGATTTTCCTCAGCACTCAAAGCACCCTCAGTGATATGAGTGTATTGCTTCTCCAAACAGTGTAGCACATAATCCAAATACTGAAAATAAGAAACTGTTCTACTTTATATCTTTTGGGAGTACAGTTGAATCTTTCTTCCTTCCTTCCTTCCTTTCTGTTTTTTCAGTCAGTCAATCAATCATCAATAAATCAATTAGAATAGAGCTGGAAGGGACTTTGGAGGTCTTTTAATACAATTCTACACCATATCAGATATATGGCTAACCAATCTTTTCTTTAAAATCCCCACTGATGGAGCGGCCACGATTTCTGAAGGCAAGCTGTTCCACTGGTTAATTGTCCTCATTGTTAGGAAGTTTCTCCTTAATTCCAGGTTGTTTTTCTCCTTAATTAGTTCTCTCCACTTTGGCATTTTCCATATTCTCTTCCACAGTATTCTTTATTTTATTTTTCCCAATACATCTCTCTTACCAATCCACAAGTCTATGTCTAAAATTCATTCAATCTTAGCAATTTTTTTCAATTGCTTGGGACAGTATCAGTTCTTAAAACAGAGCAAGAAATCCTTAATACAGAGCAAAAAAAGCCAAGTTTTTAAAGTCTTATGAAAGTCCAACAAGATTGAGGCCATTCTAATCACTGAAGGAAAATTATTCCACAAAACAGGGGCTATAGCAGAGAAGGGTTGTCTTGTAATTCCCACCAGACAATACTTCTTGGATAACAATTTATGTAGCATGCCCAGTTTGTTGGATCGAATTGGATGGATAGAGACTCTTGGAAAAAGATGGTCCCTATGTAACCTAGTCCCAAGCCATGAAAGGCTTTAAAGGTGACAACCAGCATCAGAAACACATTGCTAGTCAGTGAAGCTCATGTGGTAGTGTATGTAGCATCATTCTGCACCAATTGAAGTTATGAATCCTCTTTAAGGGCAGCTTCATTTGACATACATTGCAGTAATATAAGCAATAGTTTTCAGGGGCAAGGGTGGTGGTGAGTAGGGCTCCCACTCCAGGAATGGGTACAATTGGCACAACACCCAAAGGTGTGCAAATGCTCTCCTAACCTACCCTTTTGAATCTAGGAGGAATCCCAGATTGCACACACAGTCTGTCTTGGGGCAGTGCCACTACATCCATACCTATAGATGGAAGACCCTTGTCTCTGGAAGGTCCAGTCACCCAGTATATTTTATTATAACTGCTTTGAATCAACTTTTTCAATCTGTTCTGTAGCCTCTTCATTTGCTTCTCTTTTGGTTGGAACTGTGGCTTCTAGAGCTTTTTTTTTAATGGGTTTGTGAGTGATTGATTGGTCAACCTAGAGATTGCAAAGCTTGAAACTAATCAGTTCATGCCTGGCTTTGCATGTGCAATTGAAATGGCTTTGCTCTTGTACTTCTGTAGCTTGTTTGCAAATAATTCCAGAAAATCTCTCAAAATCACTTCCTTTTTTCCTCTTCTTAGGGTAGTTTACAATTCCCATCCCCAATCTCTAAACCTCTTTCTCAGACTCCTGCTCTTCAACAACATTTACCAACTGGCTGCATCTTGGCCACACAAATTGGATGACAACTAGATGCCAGCCAAAAGAAGAGGAAAGAACAGAACAGAAAATGCAATGCATGGAATAGCCGAGCATTTGCTGTGATGGTGGGAGATGACTTTCATGTGCTGGTTAGCATGTGAGCATTAAACTGTGACCCAGTACTAACTGCCATCTCATTTGTTAACCATCAGTTTACCTGGGGATTATCTGACCAATGGAGACTAAGGTCTTCCCTGGAATAGAAGGGAATTTTCTTTTATTGTTCTCTAAATCATAGATGTTTTTCTTCACTCATTACAATATCCCTATTAGTTTAAAGAGATTCTTTCTTACTGTAAAGCAATTAGAAACTGCACAGAGACGCTATGCTAGGCATCCATGCATGTAATATAATAGTGAACTCTTTCATATTTGATGTAGGCAGCTCAATATGTATAACATCAATGTAATGAAGAGTTCTAAGAAACATAATGGAATTTATTCTGTCTCAAGATATTCTATGGATATTTAATCTTGGAACCTGAACATTAAATCAAATTATAAAGTGGGAAATACTGATTCCTGAAATAAATCAAGCCATATCTTTTGAACTTTGTATTTTCTTAGGTGTGAAATGTTAAGCATTAAAAAAAAAAATTTAATATTTAGATAAGTTCTTAGAGCAGCTGATTTATCAAGAAAACAAAAGAACTTATTTCCAAGAAAAAAATGACTACTATATTTTTGTATAGATTTGATTCACTGTTGATTGTAACATTGTATTTACTAGAATAACATCTTATGTTCATCATATTTGTCATCTAACACAATTACAGTAGATCAACAACTATCTTAGAATGTAGATTCAAGTAACCCAACATATAATTATAACTACCTTGTTTCTTGTTGCTTAAATTAACTCAGAAGCAGATATAAAACCAAGAGACCAAAGGGCATAACGTATCTAGAAAATTCTGTTTTAGTTCAACTCAATTATCTATTTGTTCAGTTTATGTAATTTATCTTTGCCATGTTCCCACAAGAAAGGAAAAATAATATAGAAAAAGACAATAACTACAGTTGTTAGCTACTGGAAGTCTTTTATGGACTTTTTGCTAAAAATCATAGAATAGAATAGAATTCTTTATTGGCCAAGTGTGATTGGACACACAAGGAATTTGTCTTTGATGCATATGCTCTC
>JANHFT010000224.1:32353-49801 GCA_032467955.1 Pseudoxenodon macrops | reverse complement strand
TGACAGTCACAAACTAGCTTCTGTGCATGTGCAGAAGCAAAAATTAGCTTATGCGCAGAAGCAAAATCCAAGATGGCACCCACGGAGACCATGGCCATGCCCATGGACACCATGAGTTCTAATCTTGTCTTAGACAGGAAGTCAGCTGGGTGATCTTGAGCCAATCACACTCAGCTCAATTCTCTCAGCCTAAAGAAAAAGGCAGTGGCAAACCCAAAATCTTTATCAAGAAAACTGTGGCAACTTGTCCAGGCAGTTGCCAGGAATTGATGATGACTTGAGGACACAAAAAAGTAAGATAAAAGAAAATGAAAAGGGGAAAGACAACCTTATGCAGACTCTGCCGCAAAACATTTGAATTGTTGACTGCACATATGTTTGAAGAAGACTACTGAACTAGTGCACTGTTTTTCTTCTAAATAGAAGCAATCCGCTGGATTCATTCCTTGATACATAAAGTACACTAAGAGAATGTCCATACTTGGGTAGATCGTGGATAGCCTTTATTTTTAATAACACATAACTTCTGGGGGAATTGCTGGACCACTGCTGCTTTTACTCTCCATCTAACTTGCTTCCCACATGCTTGCTGACTGGCTGTGTCCTTACCAAGAACAAGATAAATCACAGAATTAGTTTCCATTTAAAAATTCCCCAGTGTGGCCTGTTCTTGCCAACACCAGTTATATGGAACAAAAATGAATAATGTTTCCTTTCCTCCAAATCTCTTTTCACTGCATTCAGGCAGTAGTTTCCCCTAATTCTTCAGAGCATTTTCTTTGCGGTTCATAGTTTTGTGGATCATTCATTTCAAGGATAAAATCAGAACTCTTTGGAAACAATAAGCTTCAGTTCTTATTTGCCAACCTTGCTTCATGAGCTTGACAACAGCAATGCAATATTAATGAAAACTGATAACAAACTTAATATTCAACAAACACAAATATATTTAACACTAACAAACTACAGTTGTAAAATTATTGTCATGAAAATAGTGTGTGTTTAGATTGTGTGGCCAACTTTCCAAAGATACTTTTGATAGGAATAGATATCCAATAGTTACAATATCCTACTTGGAAATAAAGCAGATTCAAATTAGAAAGCTAGAGCACCCCATAGAGCTGATCTTGCTGAAACTGTACAATGATAGTTGGAAAAAAACAGGAATAAAATAGTAGAAAGAAATTCAGATTAGCTCTGTCTTAATGTAACAGAAAGGAAAGAAAATGCCACATTTCCATTTATATAAAACGGAAAGAAATACAGAGAATGAAAGAGAGAGAGAGAAAGAGAGGGAGAAAGATCTACATTTGACTTAGCATTTAATTTGACTTTCTTTTCTGCATTTTTGAAAAAAGTGATTGCTTAAAAATGTTTGCCTACTGATTAGAAAATGAGATAAACTCAGATAAAGTTTATTTTTGAAGTTTTCATTAAAGACCTTTAACAACAAAGTCTTCAGAAAAAGTTAACTCAGTTAGCGGACTTCTCTTTTTATAAGAGTTTATTTTCCTTTCTAGGCTGAAACTAAATAACAATATGATTAATCCTTCACTCTCTAGGGGCCTTTGAGTATACATGTTTTTGAAGAGCAGTTTCCCTCAGCTCCATTGCAAATAGCTTTTGAAATTGAGAGAACTTTGAAAAGCAATGCATGATACAACATAAAGGCATGCTGTTAAAAGAGGGAAAATGTTTAAAAATTTCACAGCGTGTGTTCTTAAGTGGCATTTTGGAACCCAGCCATAATTCTTATTCGTCTTTACAGAGAAAAGAAATGCAAGCCTAGAATTCTAGTTTTATAAGCTTACATTTTTACTACCTCAAGTTTCACTTATCTTAATATTACATTTAAATCACACAAATGCAGAGTTGCAAAATTAGCAGTTTGGGAGCTTTTAATTATGTTTTATTAACCCAAATTGTCATAGAACACAGTGAAAACTTGAACAACAATAAAAGTCAATTATGCAATCTTATTGCATTTGTACACTGGAGAACCATTTACACTAGTAGTTTGACCAAGGATGATCATGAGTATCAAAATGATCATGTTTCGCCAAGGATAATTATAATATCAGAATGATAATGTACTGCTTAATGTTAATATACTCGCTATATCTATTAAAATTATCTAACTTCTTATATGTAACTTTCTATATCTAACAAAATTCAACATTATTAAAATACAGAATCTTCCTTCCTTCCTTCCTTGGAACAGATGTAAAATAACAGACATATATCTTTAATTCAAAAATTGTTAATTGTAGTATTATACATTCTTTAAAAATTATTTAGGAGAACTAATTCAGGCCTGCTACAAACACAGAATGTCATAACATTCTGTAAAAGCTAAAAGAAAGTTATTGTTTTAAGAAGCTGAATCACAAAAGTCCATATGATTCTTGAAGCTTCCCTAAAGCTTGAAAAATGCTTGGGAAAAAAGAGGGTCTGATGTAATGAATAGAAGAGAGATGCTGTGTTTGTTCCCACATGAGGTCTGAAGCAATTTCTCATGTTATTAGTCACTATCATTGCAATTTCCTTCAGGGAGAATATTTTTTCTGTGTAGAAATGGCTATGTGAAGCTGTCTCTTTCTTTCACTGGACTGAAAGAAAAGTGAAATTTCTGGGTGAGGTATTTCATCTAAATGGACCAGAAATGTGCTTTTCTAGGAATATATACTAAAATAATGCAGCCCATTTTCTGTATAGCCGAAGTCTAGTTAAATACACAAAACTAGTTTTTAAGTTTTCCTTCCTATAAATCTGTTTGTAGAAACAATATTGTAGCAAAGAAGCAAATGAGTAACACTTACAGGCATTCTGTTTCATACTTCATTATCGATATTCTTCACTAAACCGATGATTAAAATTACATGGAACTCCAATGTTTCAAGAAAAATAACAAAAAGGAAGTTATCATGTTGTGTCTTTCTCTGTCGGTATGTCTATATGTGTGTGTGGATTTTTTAAAAAGAGTTTTAAATTTGTCTTTTAGGCAAAGGAAATTTATTAGCTAAGAGTAAAGTAAAGAACAAAATCAGTAGAGATAGTTTTGTCAGTCAAGGCTCTACATAGTTTAATACAAAGATTTAATGTTAAGTGTTACATATTCAGATATTAATGTCTCAGGTAAAGAAAAATAATTACAGAAAAAATGTGTCTTAAGCGGAGCACCTACTGAATATCAAAACTGAGCAGTACAAAAACACACACAAATTGAAATCAGCAAGAAAAAAACTGTAAACAACATACCCTTTGATTTCAACCAGCACATTACCACTTACTGAGTTGAATGGATGAAGAATTTTAATGTACTACTAATGGATTGGAAGAGCAAGAGAAAACCAAGTCTGTAAAGATTAATATTTTGGAACACCATTGTATCACCAAAGTTTTTTTCCTTAGTAGGCTACAATGTTAATGTACTTAGTATATGTCTAATATCTTTATATATTATTGCTTTAGACAGTATATTAAAATACAATCTGACAATGGATTTTAGCCTAGGAACATTAGCCTAGGACCTGTTATTTTCCTCATTTAAGCAAATACAGTTGTTTTACAATTGGTTTAAAACATTTGTGGTTGGAAATAATTCTGCCATTTGCAATAGCAGTGACAAAATCATAGGATCTGACTATAATTATTTCAGAAGACAGTAATAAGAGAGCACACTCCCCATCATTACTGGTATTTCTAAGAGAGCAGTTAGAGAATAAAGTTTCTTTTTGTTTATTTGTATCCCATTTTTATTATTTTTACAAATAACTCAACACATCCTTCTCCTCCTATTTTCCCCTCAACAATGACCCTGTGAGGTAAGTAGGGCTGAGAGACAGTAGCTGACAAAAATCATCATTGCATTTTGGCCTGCCACCAGCTGGCTTTCATGACTAAGGTGGGACTTGAACTCAAAGTCTCTCACTTTCCAGCCTGGTGCCTTAACCACTAGACCAAACTGGCACTTTAAAATTTTGTTTGTTCTCTCTGCCTTCAGCTCAGTTCTTTACCTTTAAAATCAAAAACAGTTCCAGACGCAACTTCTAGATGAACCATGGTAGCGCGGTGATTAGAATACAGTACTGCCTGCAATTTGGCAATTCGAATCTCATCAGGCTCAAGGTTGACTCAATCTTCCATCCTTCCCAAGTTGGTAAAATGAGGACCTAGATTGTTGGGGAAAATATGCTGACTCTGTAAACTGCTTAGGGAGGACTGTAAAGCACTGTGAAATGTGTTCTGTTCTGCCTAATCCCCTCTGCATATCCTGATCCCCCATTAAGGAGAATCACCTGAGCATTTGCATTCATTTGCTAACTAGTGACGGGGAATTCCAACCAATTGTAAGTGATTGCCTGCGAACCAGGAGAATCCCATAAAAGAGGGTTCCCTGCAGCTAGCAGGCAGTCCGTATTATCAGCGACTTGAGTCTTCTTACGCTGTGCGATCTAACAAAATGGTATATAGGTCTAGGTGCTAAGTGCTATTTACTGGATCTAAAGCATCAAAAACTAAAGGAAGCAATGGTATATTACACATATTTGGTGCTTCCACTATGATAAGAAGAACTGCAAATGAATCTTGCCTGAAGTTCCACAATGTTACTGTTAGCATTAGGAACAGGATTATATCTCTCAATCATTCTCATTCTGAATGATTATTTAAGAAACAAATCCTTTCTCAGCTGTTCTTAAACCTCTTATTTATCCCCTCTCTACTTCCATATGGGAAAAATTTAGAACACCTGATCACATATGGTTGCCATTTAAGTGTATAGTTGTGTCATCAAGTTCAGAAAGAATTGTCTTGTCTTATTCCCCTCTGAGTTTCTACTGTTTTGACTGACTTTGATCTCTTGAGTAAATATTGCGTCATCTTTCATAAAAACACAAAATCTACTAGGATCTACTCCACAGAGATTCACTGGATATTGTCTTTTAATTAAGACACTGAAAAATAAAAATAATTAATAGGCTACTCATTACTGAAAATGACCAAAATGAATAACAAATAGAGGGGTGAAAAAGGAAATAAAATAAAATCTCAATACTCTGAAAGAAAGGTTGTCATTTTTCATCTTTAAAGACATTAAAAATTTGTCTTTTTTAAATATATAAGAAGGGCAAAATTGTTTTTTCATGTATACCAACTGTTCTTATCCATAGGAACACAACTGCTTACAGATAAATTCTCTAATTTCTGTGGTGGTATTTATCTCCCATCTATATGTCATTATTAAAAAAAACACGTCAGTTGCATATAGCTTTTGAAGAACATGCCTGTAAAAGACCTGTAGTAAACCTCATTTGCATCTATGTTATTTTTCTATCAAAGATGCAATCAAAAGGTGCATTCTTGTGGAGAATTTTTTAAAAAAAATAGATAATCAGCCTTCTATTCACCTCCCTCTGCACACACACACACACACACATACAGATGGCATAATAGGTGCCATTAACTATAAAATATTCTCAGCATAAAGTATTTTTGATCATTATATTCATTAATAAATTCAGTCAGGCTCAGAATCTGGCACACCACACTTTTCAGATAAAGTGGAATAGAAATTTTTCAGTGGATATTTATTGTATAAAAACATGGAACAATGAATATTTATAGTTTCATTGGTAACTTCATTTGGTTTTAAGTTATTTCTAAAACTCAGCCAGACACATATAAAGAGTTAATTCTTCCTTCCTGTTCTAAAAACCAGGACTGCCTGAAATGAAATGATGCATAAAATACTCAAAACCAGTCTTTTTTCCACTTCGTAGAATAAAAGGGTCCATTATCTTTTGTAATTTTTCAGTTTCAGAGGAGTTTCTGTATCCAGTGTGAATGTTTGGATAGGAGTAATATGTGTTCTCCATAATAATCCATTCAAAGTATTATTTCTACTTCAGGAGTATTTCTCTCTCTCTCTCTCTCTCTCTTTTAAGAACTTTGTTTAACAAATTATATCTCATCTTTATTCATTTTTAGTTCTGTTAAATAGCTATTTTCAAGGGATCAAATAACAGTGAAATTTCATAATTAATTACATGTTGCATAGAACATTCATTCTCCGTATTAAGCATACTGCCTTAGTGAATTAAATGTGTTTTGCAATATGAGACAAAATGTTGGGGAGGGTGTGGAATTATAATGGGAAGAAAAATGGAAAGAATATGGTTGCATATCTTATCAATTAGAATAGAGCTGGAAGTGACCTAAAAGGATCTTCTAGTCCAACCCCCTGCTCAATCAGGAGATCTTATACAATTTGAGACAAGTGAGTGTCCGGTCTCCCATTAAAAACCTCAAATGTTGAACCACCCACAACTTCTTAAGACAGTTTCTGCTCCACTGATTAATTGTTAATCTTGAAAAACCAATCTCAGAGGTGGGTTCCTACTGGTTCTATCCGGTTCTATAGAGCAGGTAGTAACTCTGCAATGATGTCATGGAGCCAGTTCCTTTGGTGTCGCCATGGGCGCCGCTATTTTAGATTTTTTTTATTGCCATGCGCGCTTTGTGCATGCGCTCAAGACTCAACCCTGAGTGAACTGGCAGTAAGGAAATTCAGAACCCACCTCTGGTACATCTTGACCATTAATAATAAAACTCTACTTTAGGGGCAGCTTCTTTGGTATCCAGTTCCATTTTTTTCAAGAGAGCGCCTTCAAATAAGTACTTTTTCTCAAGCGGTTTGAGGTCCCTTTAGAAGGTATAAGAATGACCGATTTACAAATCTATCTAGTTCATATTTTATTTAATTTAGCTTTATTTTTATAAAAAATTCTAGTTTCATGTTTTTTCCTTATCAAGTCAGGGTAGGTCATTAAAATTTCAAGCCTAGGCATGCCATTATCTAGCTGACATTTTAGAGCAGATACTGTAGATGCCAAACAATATTTTCAAAACATCACAATATGCTGAATGATAATGCAGACCAAATGAAGTAGAAGCTACATATACAACCAGTCACTCACCACTCTTTCACACAATTAAAGCCCTTTTATTGAAACAATGTTCTTAATTTACACTATGTGTGTGTGTGTCTGTGTGTGTGTGTGTGTGTTTGAATCTTTGTTTAAACTTTCAATTACTTGACTAACTGCAAGGTCCTGTCAATAACAGGCAAGGATTTCCTCATATTTATATGATTATACTCATTATCTTCAACTTTTCTGTGAAACAAAATGCATTGATTACAGTTGCTAAGGTAAACATATTATTTTGTACTCAGCTGGTTCTTCTTGTATTTAGGACAACTCAATCACAAAGACTAAAGAAGGTTTTATGACAAAAGATGAAAGAAGGCTGTATGTGAATCCAAACAATAAATTTGATAAAATTAGCCACTTATAAGCATTCATTAACTTCACTGGGTAAGACAGCTCATTCTGACAATGGATACTGTATCTCCCTACAGCCACTATAGTAACTCCATAGAAAAAAAGCTTGAGTGCATAGGAATTCTATGCATACATCATATATATATATATATACCTCAGACATGGGTCATGAAGCAACCTAATTATGATTATGCAGAAACCGTAAAGCCCAGAATACCAGTTCATAGCAGGCAAGTACACTGTGGATAGTATACCTTTATTTTAAATAGTTCTATGCATGTATAAGAGAGTCCTGGCTTGAACAAGACAACTTAAATATGCACAAAAATACTTAATTATTATAGTGTCAAACTATATTTTACATCTGACACAAAAAAACCTTGCAGGTAGCTTAGCTTTTTAGCTAATCTAATGTATAATTTTTATTATTCCTTCTCCTTTGAGTATTATTATGTGTCAGAAGACTGGAGGAAGAGTCATATGCCATCTTGCATGATATTTTTGCAAAAAGGATAAGCACTGCAATGTTTGATAACTGGAACGAGATTACCTCATCCACAGAGAAGCTAGGGAAGCAAATACTGTTATACTACACAAACCATGAATCCAAGGGAATTTATCAAACAAGTCTTTTTTTTATCCCATTAACAAAATCTAATTATTTGTAAAACAGTTTGCTACATTAGATTTAGTTCAGAATTTAACTATGATAATTAAGTACGAAATACTATATTTTAACAAGTATTTTGTTTTGAATGTGTATTCTTAAAACTCAGCTCTAAAATATATACTATCTTCATATTTCATGTGGATATCAATATAAGTATATATACTTTTCAAGATTACAACTTATTTACCATTATGTCTTTCTAACTCTTGACCCATGTATTTAACTCAATTCAGGAAATCGATTTTGGTACCTGTGTTTCATGCTTCTCACACTTTGTGCTATCACCTATTTGAATCTGGCATTACTAAAATACTACAAATAACAATACTAAAAACAAAACAAAATGAACAGTATTCACTAAATAACTTTGTAGCATTCAAACATTCTAGACAAACAATATGTAATCCAATTGCAAATTTTAGTTTGAAAAGTAAAATGTCATAGAAATTATTTAATACAAAAAATGGCATTTCTCTGCTAATTTAGACATCAGAATTCTTAATAATATAACATATGCAACATTTCAGACTGATAAACATATTAAATCATATTCCTTTCTCTGTTTTACAACCAACTGTAGATCCAGATTACAACCACAGGATAGATGAACAATGGTTAATAATTCTTTCATCCACACAGTTTCTTAAATGGAAATTCCTCCAAAACTGATATTTACTGCTATTGATTATTTTACGAATAAAGAACTGATAAGTGGCAGCTATGAGTAACTATTGAAAAGGAAAACATTTGAGAATGCTAAGAGAAAATGTCATTTGTATTTGGTGCCATTTCTATAATGACCTATCTACCCAGATATCATAATACTGTTGTATTGACCAAGTAATTTATTTAGATTACCTGATGTATTTAGAATGATACAACAAGGAACAATAAGGAATAGCTCTTCAATTTCTCTAACAGGACAATATAACCTATTATAGAAATATGTTTGCATCTTTTTCCAAATTCTAAAAAAGGCAGGCCAGATATTCTACTATTCTTTCTTGGCATCACTTCTGAATGCCTCTTATTATAGCTATGAATATGATGCTGTTTTGAGCATTTTTCATTGTGTAGTACAATATGGCCTTTTTATAACTTGAAATTCCAAGGGAACAATTGGTTCTTAACATTAAAACAGTTTATAACTGTACTGAAATCTGATATAAGATTAAACATATGCTTAGCTGAAAAATTTATTCAGTCATATTTTAGACAATTATGCATGGTACAGCCTTAGCTGCTTGAATTGCTCATGCTGTATTGGCATTGGTGATAACAATTAACTATTAAATTAAGCAAATTTCCTAGTTATATCCATTGCAATCAGAATTTGTTTTCTGAATATTTATGGTAAAATAGCTATTTAAGAAAATTAATTTTTAAAAGAATTATCCTGTGATAGTGACTTTTTAGTATCTGAGGAGAATAAGATTCAGACACCTAAGTTCACTGTATGACACTGAGCAACACCATACTCTTTTGGTATAATTTGCCTCACAGGGTGATTGAGTTAATGAAATAGCAAAGGATGTAACCATAGTTGCCATTCTGATCTACTTGAAGTAATGGAATAATAACAACAACAAAACAAAATAGTAACTTGGTTCAAATAACAAGTTTATACAACAAAAAACAATAATAATCCAGCCTATGTAATCAATTTATGGTTTATTATTGGCCTTAGCAATTTGGAGACAATTAATATAAAGCTATTGTAAACAAAAAGACACAAATTCACCAACTCTTAACATCTCAGTGCTTCTAAATCCTAAAATTGTAGGAATAAGTGAAAGATTGTTAGAATTATTTAATGATTTGTCTGAATCCATAAGTGAACCTAAAGTTCACTCAACTTTAGGTTAATGTGTTGAATATATGAATATGTATACATAACAATCCTTATTAAAGTGGAATCTCCAGTCATGCAATATCTGTCCTCCCTCCCTCCCTTTTTTCTATTTTGTTCAACATAAAGGAGTTTATAACTAATGGATAAATCGAAAAACATGATGCATTTTGGATCTAATCTGTTAAAATCCATATCCCTACACAGCAAGAGTCCTCATTAATTCAGGTAAGTACTTGAAGAAGTTTCACATATAATATGTTTGTTTACACAGAAATAATTCTAAATAGTTGATAACATACACATCAAACTTACCTTCACAAATTATAAAGTTAGTTAGTCATCCATTGAACATAGAATACAATATAATACTAGTATTATTTTCAAATGTAAGAAAACTAGACTTAGCTCTTTTTGTTACTTTCTTCAAATTGTCTGAATACATTTATTTAAATAAAAAATCAGAGCTGGTCATGATTTCAGTTATGCAAGATAATGAGCAATATTAAAGGATGACAAATTTTAGTGTATTACTGTCAGCACTTCAAATAATAATTTATTACCACAGAAGTTACTTTTTTTTAAAATTGGACAATCTTTCTCAGTGGAAACAAAAAAGATATTTCAGAACCAAATTCACAGATTATTGTAATGCTAGATTCAACACTGATGAATGTAGATCAAGAGAAAGACTTCAGTAATTAGGATGATAAGGTGGTACAGTTGTACAAATATGTACCTTTCAAAATAACTTTGGGAGCTCTTTCTTCATACCTTTTGAGTTGCTTTGTGTTGATAAGTAGCAACTCTAAAAAGGAAGGTTGAAATTAGAATGTAGGAAAGACTTGCTCGAGAAGTCTATTCTAACTACCTGATTAATTAGACTATTGTGAGCAACCATTTTGTCTTATCAGTAAATGAACAGCAAAAACCAAAGAACAAACTTCAGTTTTCCTTTTTACAGACACTTCCAGTAATATTACAGCTTATACTCTCTTTCACAGGAGAAAAAAAAAGCTTCAATGAACTTAGCTGAACTAATTTCTGAGCAATTACATATAGAATCATGCTACAATGTCTTATTGAATCACCTATAACTTTATATGTCATATCATATATTTTTGGGAACTTATAAAAATATAAATAATGAGGCATATTCAAGAACAATGTGTATTTTTAACCTGTAGTAACAAAACATTTAATCTGCATGATAGTAATCACTGAAAAATATGCTTATAAACCTGAGCCCTCTACATGTCTATACAGGCATTGCAAGAGGATATATATATATATACAGACAGCGAAAATATATATTCTCTTATGTCTGTCTGTGTGTGTGTGTGTGTGTGTGTGTTCATATTCTTTTTCATAAGTAAATGTAGAAAAAGCAAATATAGAAAAAATAAAGCAACAAGATTGTTGCTTTCACCTGAAAGGGCATAGAAAGTTGGAAATATGCCTGTTTTCAGGACAGAATAAGAATCCATCAGCACATTGTATTTAAGTATGTATGTGTGTATGTGTGTATGTGTGTATGTATGTATGTATGTTATTATGTTATTATGCTAATATGCCTTTTTTCCAAGCTGAAACTTTAGTATAAGCATAACTCAAGGATTTATCACCAAAACTTTTCTTCACTGAATTAAGCAGCTGTTAATCTTATTTCCTGCTGTTTCAGAACTGCTGACAACCTTGAAACTATTATTCTAGCAGATGTTTGGTACTAGCAGCATATATCAATTTTAACACAGAGTATTGAAGTAAAACTGACAAAAACGGAGCAAAGAACTTCATATTGCTTTGGAACACATTGCAACTGGGTTTTTTTTGCCATTCTTTCCAACACAAACAGTTTTTGTTATTGTTTTAAGACGAATTAGGCAGAGGGGAATGTAGAAATGGCTTTAGTATCATGTGTTTGGGTGAAGATTACCAAATAATCTACAACGTGATGCAGTAATGGCTGAGAAGTTAATTTGCTTTTCTGTTCAATTTAGTCATCTGCCTCCCCTCTAGCTATAAAATCTTCACTCTTGGGAAAACATTAAAATCGTATGGAAAATACTCCAGCTTGTGCAGAAAGAAGTCTGGAAACTCACATAAACTAGCTTTCCTTGGGAACAAAGCTCTGAATAAAGAACTGTGAGATATAAAAGCATAAGCTCTTTCAGCCATCTCAGTTCCAGCTGTCCTCAGTTACCTTCTAACTGTATTACAGAATTGGAACTTCATATCTGTATCATCTTCTAGCCTGAAGGAAGGCCTGACACTGACCAATCAATATTGCAGAACAAACAAATCACAACTTTCCATCCTTAGGCTGACCTTGAGGATTATAGGGTGAAGCCCTTAAAACTGAATCGTGTAAGTTTTGTATTGAAACATCTTTGTTTGCAATATAGAAATAACAATGTATGTTGTTCAAAACCCCTAAAATCTCATAACTCAATCAGTTTCTGTCATAAGAAGATATACACATAAGAAGGGCTGGTGGTGAATCGGGCATTTATTTTGCATTCCCTTTTTAATTCTTGCTTTACTCACTGTTTCCCCAATTGATTGTACATTTCTCTCTTTCCAGTAAAATAGAAATGTATTCAAACCCAAATGTTTTCATTTGAATTTTCAGGAAATCTTTTAATTAAAATCCATCAAAGAATTAAACCAGGCTTCAGGCTTCTTCCATATATTTGTATATAACAAAATGATATTTTTAAAAACCCACAATCACATCTAAAAGTGTGCATGTGGGGGAAAAGCCTATGCCACTGAGTTGACCCTCTAGCACTTCACTTCAACCTAAATCCATCTCCTTTACAAATGTTCATTATTCTCCTTCAAAATCACTGGAATAATTTCTCATCCCCAGGGTTGCACTGAATTGATTCGAGAATTAACCAGTGTATAACTTTCTTTTTTCCATTGTGCTATCTCCAAACTTTGTTTGCTTCACCTGAAATCATCGTTTGAACCAAAAAGAAGAAATGCATTTCAAGTCCAGTTTCTTCCTTACCTGATTGAAGTCACTAAAGCCCCCGAAGGAAGGAGGGGGGTGGCAGCGTTCTGTCCCTTTTGTTTCTCCCCTTGTGGAAAGATTGCACCCTGTTATTACCAACGTCTGTTTAAGTACAGCAAATCAAAATATCAAAACGTGAAATGTTGCCAAGGTGGTGGGTGAAAGAAACCCGTCCGGGGGAAAAACTCCGAAGAAATTTCCTCGTTCAGTAAGGCAGAGAATCTCCTTGATGTCCGATAAGCTCCTTTGCCAAGTTGCTTTTGTGTGGGGGATGTGAAGGGGAGGAGAAAGCCTCCCGGCGCAGGCGAAGACAGAGCGGGAATTCCAGATTCAGCACCAGCAGCCCGGTGGACAGCACCAGCTCTTTCCCTCTCCAGTTCGGCTCACGCACTGAAGCCGGCAGCTTCTCCGTCTCTCCTCCTCGCCCCTCCCCGTTGCTACCGCTAAGCCCCAGCGGGTCCCGCCTCTCGTCGCCTCCCCCGCCCAAGCCTCGCGTCAGCCCCAGCTCTTCCTTTATTTGCATAGGAGCCGAGAAAGGGGGCAGCTGCAGACGGCCCCGTGACCAGCCGCCGTGTAATGACAGGCAAAGGCTGCCGTCAGGTTCTGCAACTGGTAGTAGCCAGCCGAGCACGGGAACCCGCTTTGAGGGAGGGGGGGGGATGACGGGAAGCCAGGAAAAGCTGTACAAATAAACGCGGCCGTCAGAACTACACCGGCGATTATGTGCTTGAAAGAAAAATAAGAAGAAGAAGCTAAGCGCCGCCACTTTTGTGGTGAACGCGGAGGGGAGGAGGGGAGAGCGGGAAGAAGTAAACGGAACCTTTTCTCTCCTGCTGCCGAAGAAAGAAAAGAAACTAGTGATGAAAAGAGGAGGAGACGCTTGGAATCTGTCCCTCTCGCTTTTCTCCCGACCTAGGCGCCTTGGAAGAAAGGGAAGAAAGTGTGAGACTCCAGGCAGTCACTATTTCTTCCGGTGTTCTGTAGCTTACTCCCTCTGGCTGAAGGCGGCAAAAGCTTAAGTAGCTCCTTCGGATCCTTCCTTACTCTCCCTCCGAAGGAGCAGTTTCTTCTTCTTCCTGTACCTGATTTGAATTCTTGATCCAAGAGTATTGTGATCTAACCTGTTCTTGAGACAAAGGGCTGTAATATATAGGGGGCACTGAGGGGCAGTAAATAATCTAGTTTCTACACATGTGGAGCTAAATTAGCTTACTCTTCCATTGAACGAGTCCAGGACAGCAAATTGAGATAATAGCCATAGCCACCTTTTGCTTCCATCTCTTCTTGAGAACAAAGTCCATCTTAACCTTTGCTGTGCCTCAAAAGCTCAGGTTGGCATGCAGGTAGACTCTTCCAAAGAGAGAAAGGGAAGGTGAGCAAAGCATTATTTGTCCAGGGCTTTCTTTTAAGAGAAATATTAGAGCAGAATATTGGATGAAGGTAGCAAATGCTTCTGCAAGCAGCAAGACAAATGTAATGTCACTTTTCTTATTCTCACTCCCATGCTGTCTGTGTAAGAATCTGTGCAGTCAGATAAGATTCTTGCAAAGAAGAAATCCCATTCTTTTAATCTTATTGTGTCTAGCTGGGAAATATGGTAGGAAGGATTGGCCCTCTAGTGCTGGAAGCAGAATGAGAAAACAATGATTGCTGCTCCTTTTAGGCATTACAATTTATGGCCCTGTTCATAGAAGGAGGCGCCAAATCTTATTTGCTGAACTGAATTATTCCTCTGACAGCATAAAGTTGGGAAATCCTGCTGTGCCATCCAGAGATAGATGGTGATTGAGAGACGACAGATAATGCTTCTACACAATCACCCACTCAAAGATTGCACAAAAGATGGTTGCCAATATTTATGACTGCTCTCTCTTCCTTTTTCTCTGTGCTATGCAACTTCTCTTTCTACCCATCTCTCTGGGTAACAAAATGTAAAGAAGTAGACTTAGCAGAGCAATTCAAAGCAGGTTGTGATCTAGGAGGTTTTAAATCTTGTTGAGGATTCCTCCTCCTTAATAGTGGATTGAGAATAGTTGTGGGTTTTTTTTCAAGTTAGAGGACTTTGTTCTTTCTGGGGGGGGGAAAGAAAAGGGAAGAGGTTGCCTGATTTGGGAATGAAAACTATTCAAAAGCTATGTCAGTTTCCTCTACTGCCAACATAGCTATGTCTGAGCTACTTCTGGTAAGGCTTCGAATTATTTGCTCTGAGTAGACCTTTGCAGTTCTTCAAATTCTGCTTTTGTGAATACTTTACTTCATGTTATAAGTCAACATTGATCTGGTAGCCTCTGTTCCATTATTTCTGAGACTGGATGTTGCTCTTTCCAAAACTCGTTCATTCTTTTTAGATATCCTTTTCTAGTTAGACTTATAATAACACCACATTATTTATTTGTGTTTAATGTTTGTATAAAGATGGGTAAACACCTTTTCTTCCAATAGTCCTGAACCTTGGTTGCTCAGCCAATAGTCCTGGTTCCTATCTGCCCATTTGTCACCAGATGTCCAGGAATGCCAAAATCTAGTAAGATTCTTGTTGACTTGACAAAGAACCAATCCAGTACAGGTTTCTACAAATTATGTCTCATCATATTGTTTATGGAAAGAAACTGTTTTTTCTGGCTTCTTTGATAAGATTTCTACAATATGGTTAAACTGCTGTATTAATTGTCATTTTCCTAAGAACAAACAAGCCCTAAAACTATGTCAAGTTAGTGCATGCCCAGGAGATTATTACTATTATTAATTATGGAAGTAATATATAAGTAGTAAAATAACATAGCAGAAATAACCTAGGACCCTTAACACATCACTATTACACTGATTGGAATATACCACTCAGAAAAGAACTGAAACATAAACTTTTCACTTGGAGCAATGGAATGTACCATTATAGTTATGACAATTAACAATGTTATAAAAATTAAATTGTGTGTTCTTACAATTTTGACCATAAACAGATGTTTGCTTTTAAACAGCCCAGGTCTTCAATATTACAAAAGCAAAGTAAATTATGATTTCCATATACCAAGCTATCATTTATTTCTGGAATGACATTATGTAACCTTCTTTCATAAAAGAAATATAAATATGAAAAATATAACCCTAACTCTTCAGCCCTCTCTTACTTTACAACAAATGATCCCTTCATCCTATAACACATTTCTTATCTATAGACAAATACATAGTGCTAATACTAACAAAAATTCAAATAAGGGTTATCAGAACCACAAACCTATTTTAACCACAAACAAATAAACCAACTTTGTATTCCTTCCTTTTACTTCTAACAATCTTTAGTCATTTAGTAATGTCTTCTTTGCATAGCTCACAACATTTTTCAAAATTTTAACAAGTCTCTTCTGTAAATCCAATATAAAAAAAAATCTGGCTTATTATCTTGGTTTATTACTTAGATTTCCTTTTTGATTTTGAAAAAATCAACTTGTTTCTTGTATATATCCAGTGAAATATTCTTTTCCATGTCAGTCTCATAGACTGTCATTTGTAGATCATTTGTAGATCCACTTTTGATGCCCTATCTGACTTGTCATATAAAATGTGCTCATCATTTCTTCTATAACATCTTTTGGACTTAGACTATCCATAGAAGGAACGGTTGAGTCTAACTACCAATTTGATTTTTTTAAAGTGTCCATCAGCATTTTCAATGTTAAAATGTTTGCATCATTTTATAAGTTCCAGTTAATCAGCTGTTAATTAGTCTTGGGTATTTTCCCCCTTTAATTAAAATATTTAGTTTACTCTAGAGCTCAATTTTTGAAATTGCTTATCTTTATTTTTTGTTGCAAACATCCAAACAAATATATTTCCCATGGGAAGGATTCATTATAATAAATTCCAAAATCTTATTCCATTGGACCTTAATCCATTTATAACTTTCTAAGATCAAAGTCTTATTTATTTCTTTGCTATTTATTTCAATTTTTTTTAAATTGTGAGGTTATGGTTCACATTTTCTTTCATAGAGAATTGAAGCCAAACTCATTCAGTGTTTTCAGACTCATTGATCTGAAGGTCTCCAATAATTTTAAAATGGTCAATAACCAATTTCTGAATATAATTAGAAAAGAAAGTATGTCAACCCAGCGTCCTTTTGAAGGCATTCACTTTGGTGGCCACTCCTTCTCAGCCAGTTCTCAAAATTCACAGATTGCTGCTGATTTTTTCTTCCTTTTTTCCTTTCTTCTTTCAATTGTTTCCAATTGTTAGAGACTACCTGTTTTCTTGGCAAGGTTTTTCAGAAGTGGTTGTCATTTCCTCCTTCTTTGGGCTCAGGAAAGTGATTGGTCCTAGCTGGTTTCATGCCCAAGGCAGGAGTAGTTTCTAGCCTGATGCCTTAACAAAAAGGATTTAAAGGATTTTCTAACATATAGGCCACAGTCAATAAGGATGGGATCTCACCATTCTTCTACTCTGATACTAAACACAGGAGCACCCATGGGTTGTGTGCTATGCCGCTTCCTTTATTCTTCTCTCATGGACAATGAATGCTAACATGCTTGTGAAAAAGGTACAGAAGAGGCTGTATTTCCTGAGAATGCTC
>JANHFT010000223.1:506157-518252 GCA_032467955.1 Pseudoxenodon macrops | reverse complement strand
TGAGTATAGAACTTGATAATTGAGCATGTTAGGGGTATTGCTTGCAAATATATATTTTTCTCTCTTGCAAAGAAAACCACCATGCAATTGTAGTGACACAAGACAGGGATGTCATCTAAATCTACCTGAAAAGGTAAAGGCAGGGCAAGCAGAGAGTTCTAAGCATACTGCCCAACTAGAGGTACTTCAGTCTTTGTGGGGGAGCCATAATGGACAGAACCAGTTCCTGCTGGGAGGCTGTGGAAGAAGTAGGCAGCGTTTAGGGGGGGAAAATCAACAATTGGTTCACAAGAACCAGACAAACTAGCTGAATAACAACCCCTAGTGTGAGAAGAGAAACAATAATTGGGTATCTCACTCCTGAACTATGTCTTAAGCCCTTCTAAACTCCTGTTCTGGTTAAAACTCCAAACCAGAGTTTTAAATCCTCCAGCAGCACTGCAACTTCAAACTTCTGCCTACACTAAAGGGTAAAACACTTGCTAACCTGCTGAATACTCCCCATCAAGCTTAGGAATGTTTTACTTGGAATCTGTGGTTAACCTTCTCTACCTGAGCTTGTATCGCCCCATGCTCTGCTTTTCTCAGCTGTATGCTTTGTTTTTACAGATGCTTCAAATCCTCATCTCTTCCTTTTCATTCACACCTGTGCCCTTGCCTTCCTGGTATTTTATAGTTCTTTGGTCTCCCAAAGGTCACTTAGTCATCCCTATACCTATGAATTATTGAGAAGAACCAGTTATGCCTGCTGTGATTTGCAGTCATCTACACCCCACCTTGCCCCACTAACTGCCCTGGAGTCTAATCTCATGAAGAAAACAGTATGTTCTCCTACTTCCATTCCAAGCCCAAGATGTCTTAGAGGAGGGATCAGACAAGGTAGCCATGACTGACAATAGCTGTTAATAAATTATTGACAGGGGATACAATTTTCTCAGCAACAAGCTGCTTATCCTTAGTGCTATACAATCTGAAGCTCATCGGGAAGTCACTGAAATCCCTCACACAATCTAGATTTCACTCCGTTCCACCTTTCGAGTTTCTTTCAACTTCAACTTCAAACAGCCTGTGTAATAATCTCAGGGCTATTTGATTTGATTTTTAAAATATAATCTTTGAGGAGGGTTTCAGATCTAACTTCCTGTGATTGTTAGTGTTGTGTTGAAAATCTGCAGGAGATGAAACGAGGGACGGGTTTGGGAAGGGAAGGAAGGAAGGAAGGAAGAAACAGGCCTTCTGTTTGTTTGTGTGTTGTGTGTGTATTCCATGGCTATGTGGTTGCTTCATAAAAATGAGTATTCCAAGTACTTTAGCAACATAAGCAAATCCAGTGACAGCAAAACTAGATTAGAGTGGCAAACCAGCTTTAATATCTTGTGGTGGAATTAGTACTTTCAAGAAAAACAATGAAATCCCTAGTTCCCGTTTCCCTCCAATAGCCAGCAAACAGACTGAGAACGTCTGTGCAAGAACTGGAGGGCAGGATGGACTGCCTAAAGCTTTCTTCATTCACTATCAATTTTTGCCTGAGGAGCAAATAATGGTTGTACCTGAAATGACAGTCAAGAGATAATACAAGCGAACCTTTGAGGAGAACATTCAATAACTATGGTAGATTTCAGTACTGAAAACTCTTTCTCCAGTTTCACCCTTCACTTATTCAAAGTACTTAAAGTAGGGTCTTAAAAGAAGACCTAAGGTGCTTGTAGATATATCTGGGGGGATCCCATTTGCAGGGGGGGTGCAGATTGAGTGGGATCCTGCTACCACTTTTTTTCAACTACAATCCCTATTCATACCCTGTCTTGAGGACTGTCTGTATTTCTTTGGCAGCCTTTCATCTACCGTATCCTGAAATAGCCAAGTTTGTGGTTAAGAGATTTTTCTCTTCTGGTCTTGGTGCTTTGGAATGAATTTCCAGTATTCTTATCTGTCTTTTTTAATGTATAAAATTATTGTCAAGTTCCCAAGGACCAAGAACAACATGTGGAGTTATTTCTGAATTATTATTTTTATTATTCCTCACTCATAGGCAGAAACCTTGACAAGCTAAAGCAACTAATCACATCAATATAGACATACTCTGAGAATTGCTAGGGAGAAGTCTTCTTAATTGTTTTCCACCTGACCAAACTCTCCAGCCTCATTGCCTCTTTGCCTTCTGGAATGCAGGCCCTCACTCCTGGGAATCCAGACTACATTCTACCATAGTTATTATGCAACATAGACCTTAGGGATTCTTTATTTTGTATTGTGATGATTTTATATTGTGGTGATTAATTGTAACATAATATTTTTCAATTGTTGCGTTATGCTATGTCTGCATTGCACTTAGTTTAGTGCATTATAAAACTACTATTAGTAATTCATGCAGCAATTATTAATCTGAAGAGGAAAGTAACGATTAAACAATGCCTCTTATTTGTCCTTCTCTTCTTGCAAGTGGCTTCTTTACTTCATTACCTTAGAATGTTTGGGTTTTACAACATGAAAATTGCAATTGTTTTTACCTTCATAAAAAACATTCCTATACTCCCAGACTCTAAAATTTTATTTTAAAAATCCAAAGAGCTTATGAAAAATCCTTCACTTGAATTGGTTTTAATGATGAAAAGGTGGGATAAAAATTATAAATGAACTAGAAGTAAAATTAGAAGCACAGGGTTGCTTTTATAAATTAAATCCATCCACAAGTATGCATGCACACACACACACACACACACACATACACACACCCAAGTTTCATAGACACTTGGAAAGATGTCTTAATTGGGTCTCCATGCAGCTGTTACTCCTGCTTATTTCAGTTATCAGAGAAAAGGCCAAGGCAATTGTTGTGGTTCATCAGCAGTCTGTGGAGCTGGCAGATGAGTTGGACAGTGGAGAGGACTATGGGTCAGTTCTGGAGTCTAGGGAAGGCTCGGACAGGGTCTCTGCATCAGAGGCAGAGATGGGGCCAGGACCATCTGGGAGTGGTGTGCCGGAGCCTGCGGGGTCTGATAGCAGCGATACAGAGGGACAGGGGATGCCAGTCCCTAATGCACTGATGGGCAGAGCTGCTAGAAGATAAGAGCAGTTGCAAAGGAAAAGGGCTACTTGGGAGTAAGGCTGGGAGTGGTTGGACCCTTCCAGGAGACTTAAAAGAAGAGCTACCAGATGTATGAGTTGCAAGAAGCAACTCACTGGAACTCATTTACAATTATCTTGCAACTCCACGTGTGACAGTGGATTCTGGTTTGATTTTGAATTTTCTTGTTTAGTTTTGAACTTTGTTTAATATTGCCCCACAGACTTATCTTGAAAGATTTTGGCAGAGTTCCATAGGACTGATTGAGATAACTCTGTCCAGGCTGGAAATGAATCCAATTTCCAGCCGCCATAAATAAAAAAGAGGTTTTTGAAACACGGTTTGTTTGCCTTGATGTAATCAAGAAGCCTAGGTCAGAATAATTGCCTTCTCCATACCTTTATGATTGCTCATAGAAAGAAAGATAAGCAGCAAATTTTCTTTGAGCTGGATGACTGCTGGAGTTTGAGCCTTGCCAAGCATCCCATAAAAAGCATTCACTAATGCTAGCCCTGTAATGCTGACACAGATTGAGCTGTAGAAACTCTAGTAGCTGTTTTTCCAGGTCTCACTTCTTTGTGAAGACAAAGTACTTTACTTTATAATAATTGCTCATTGATCAAAATTCAAGTGTTTCATGTTGAGTTATTTCCTAAATGGATCTTTAAGACAAACTATTGCACACACATACAAAGTGCAATTTTGATCCCCAGAAGGCTCTAATCCAGGGATCCTCAAACCCATTGATGCTTTCATGAAGATTTGGATTGTTTATCAACCACCAAACATTTATTATATGGGAATAATGTACTAAATAGTACTTTAACTCAGAGTTCTCCAACATTTCCGGCTTTGTGGAGAGGTGGGGGAGGAGGAAGAGAGGGTGGTTCCACACGAGCAGCGGGCAAGCGCACCCAACACTTGCGCAAATGGAGCACACATGCAGGTGCTCTCACCCACTGCTCATGCAAATGGGGATGCGCACACGCACACACTTGCCTGCCGCTTTGGGCAGACCATTTCTGAACTGCAGCCCAGAGGTTGGGGACTCCTGCTTTAACTAATAACACTGCAAATAATAACAACCACAAAAACAATGAATGGTCTCA
The DNA here is from genome assembly GCA_032467955.1 of Pseudoxenodon macrops. Lineage (NCBI taxonomy): Eukaryota > Metazoa > Chordata > Lepidosauria > Squamata > Pseudoxenodontidae > Pseudoxenodon > Pseudoxenodon macrops. Next base: position 514,076 of record JANHFT010000223.1, on the reverse strand, counting down.
TCAACCCTTGAGGGTAGATATTCACCATTTTCACTGTTCTAGTCTGACAGTCTGTTTTCATTCTCCTTGTTTCACTTCCTTTGGCCAGACTGTTTAGGTTATTGATAAAGACCATGTTGAATATGTCAAATTGCCTTTTTCTTTTCAATGGCTATGGACAATAGGCAGGGGTGGTATTCACTTACTTTCCCTACCGGCTCACAAATGTGAGCACATGCGCCTCAGCGCCTCGTCCAGGTATGTGCCCAGCTTTCTGCGCATGCGCTTAGCTGGTGTGTGCACCTTCTGTGCATGTGCCCGGCCTAAATAGAATGGCATAGAGCTGCAGCTGTTGGGTGGGGCAGGCCCACCCGCAATTTCCACTACCAGTTCAGGTGTAAACCAGTCCGAACCGGCTGAATACCACCTCTGACAATAGGGATTGTAGTCCAAATAGAATAGAATTTTTTATTGGCCAAGTGTGATTGGACACATAAGGAATGATCTAGACTGGAAAAGGCCAGTGAAGAGGATACAAGATTCATTAATCTCTTTGTTTTTAAAATATTATGGAGTAGGGAATAGTGTGATTTCTAATTGAAATTTTGGTTTGAAAACTGTTGCCCAAGATCACACAGAACAAAGAATCGGTTCAGCAGAGGGTTTTATTTTCCTTTATCCACAGGTAGGCAAGAAGGACAGTGGAACTAATGTGGTGCTTTTCACTTTCCACATTCAGCATTACCACTGAATAAGCATGGCAAGGAGCAAGCTTCTTCCATTTATGAAGCATATGTTGGCATTTTTGAGTGGTAAGTGTTTGTCATTTTGATGTACAAGGCTAAGCCTTGGCTTGTCACTGCATGTTCGTCTGTCACTTTGCATTTTCATGGCAAATGATGGATCTTCTCCCCGGCCCCTCTTTCTTCCATGGATCTCAGATGTCCATGGAAATGGAAAGGTTATCATCTGATCAAGACACCATCTTGTCACCTGCCCAAAAGAGTAACCCATCACTGCTCTCAAAATATGTCACTCTGTCAGCTTGAACATTCGAGTCAATCCTTCAGTACACGAGCATTCGATCAGCGCTCATTCCTCACTCAACACAACTCATTACTTCATGTCATTTTCCCCCCCCCATTATCAAATATTTTGTTCTCCAGATTGAACTACCAAAGGGTGCATTAGATTTATAAATGTTCTTGACAAGCAGGCCCCGGAGATGGAGCTCAGTGAGGTAGAATAATATCCATTGACATGGGCAACTTTTTGTGGGGGAGATGGAGAAGGTCAGGTTCCCTGTCAGCTTTTTCTGCTGAATTATTTTTCCATAAATGTTATCAGTAGTTGCTCATGGAGCAAGGAAAAGTACGCTTGATATTTTTCTTTTAGACTCCTGGGCATTCAATTAGAAGCCTAAACTTGTGTGTAAGTAATTAATTAGATTTCTAGACTGCACATTGAAATGACTAAATGACGCACAATATGTTTCAACATAAAATATCCACAGTACAAGTAGAAAATGTCCATAATAAAGAATAATAAATAATAACTGGAAGAAAAATCAATATTCATGCTAAAAAAAACAGTAGCAAAAGAAAACATTCACATAATGGCATAATCCCATTAACTAACTAAACAAAAAGCCCCTGAAAAGAGCTATCTCAACTAATTTCTGGAAAGTAATGCGCATCCAGAGAAGTCTTTAGGGAAAGGCTACTATAATACAGAGGCCATGGCAGAAAACATCTCCTGGCCTCAGCTCCTTTGACTCAATGGGGATGAGGAACACCAGCAACTTCTCTCAGGATGTGAGTTTCAAATGGGTGGTTTCTGCATGGAGAAAGCAGTTGTAGAAGTGCCTCGATGCCAGCATTTTAATTTCCACTAAAAACATATTGACAATCAATGCTGGGTTTAATGTGCTTTTAGCATTTAGTGCCACTTAATAAGAGGACTGATTCATTTTGTACTAGCTACACAAAATCTTTAAAGACAGTGCAATATACAACTGATTAATGGTCCAAGTTGGAAATGATGGGAACAAGGCTTAATGTTGTGTGATCATCCAACCCAGGCAGGGTCACAACTAGCCATTTAGACCCTCCTGGCTACAACCTTTACCTGGCTGTAGCTGTGAGTGTAGGAGGAACCCCAAGTCATGGACCCCTTCTGTCAGAAACAAAGTACGTCATGAAAGATGTTTAGACTGCCTTTGGAAAAGGCCAAGGAACATGAAATGTTGTTGCTGATATACTCTGGATAATCAGGAATGCCAAAGAATATAAAAAAGAAGTCAGTTTTCGTTTTGTTAATTATAGAAAGGCCTTATGTGTTAACCACGTCAAATTGTAGAATGTCTTAAGAAATGGAAATGCCAACCTATCTCGTTTTTCTCATGGAAAATCCATTCACAGGACAGGAAGCCACACTGTGGCTGAAACACAGCCAGACAGATTGTCATCAGATTGGCAAGTGAATGAGACATGACTGAATAGTCTCTCCTTATTGATTCAACTTATATACTGCATTTATTTATTTATCAATGGAAGCTGAATTACAAGAAGATAAGGGTGTTTTTAATATTGGAGGAAGAAAATCAGTAACTTGCACTATGATGAAGACACTATTCTGATAGTTGAAAACATATATGATTTTCACGTTTTAGTAAGGAAAGTCTAGAAGCACAGTGAAGAAAGTGGAAATAGCCATGCATATAAAGATGATAATGGCAACAGGTATAGCAACCAGTCTTATAATTTCCAATGGACTCATTACAGTGGTAGGTAATGTCTGCTTTTCAGGAGCAACTCTCAAGCAACTAATGGAATTAACCATTAAAAATATGACTTGATAGAGTAGCAATGAAGGTCTTGGAGAAATACTCTATTGCCGTGTCTATAATCTACAAAGATTAGAATTGTGGAGATAATGGAATTAGCCAAGTCTTCATGAATCAATATCCCTGAATCTAAATACATCAGTTGCTTTTATGGGTTCCTCTCTCTCTACCAGTGAAAATGATGCCATTATTTTTGTTGGAATTATGTAAACAATGAAAGGATCAGGTATTTATGGGAAAGAAAGAAGGGAGGGAGGGAGGAAGTTCTTTTGCTTTTTTAATAGTCTTATATGTAAATATGTCTTGAACTCAATCCATTTCAATTGGACATGAATAACAGAAACTATATATTCATTGCACTGGATGCTGATATTTTATACTTGGCCAAGACTCTAGGCTTGTATTCATAGCAGTTGAGATTCATAGCTGTGCAGTGAGGCAGAAATACAGCTACAATGCATGAGCCACACCTTCTGTCACACAGAAATTCTGACAATGAGCCTGGCTAAAATTGAAGGGAGAATGGAAACAGCCACCCTCAGTCTTGTGCAGAGAAAATTAAGTTTGCCAAATAAACAAATCTTCCATAGTGACAACTTCAACTATTCTAGTGCAGATTTAAATTGAAATCCTATAGCATGTTAATAAGTCCATTGTACTTTGTGGAGATTACATTTAGAAAGATAAGTACACCATTAATTTCACTGCTGATGAATGCTGCTTTCAGAAGCATTTGAAAGTCATTTCAGCAGACCCATCATTCCTGCCCAAAGTAATGACTTGTGAGTAAATGTATATGACGTGATGGCATTATGCTCAGAATTTCTCTCTTCCACATAAGCAGCACTGCATGTACTGCAGTAGAATGCAAGACATTTGAAGTGTGATATATCACATGACATATTTTGTTTCACTTAATTGTGTGCAAATACAAAGAAAGACATGTAGAGAGAGGCAGGAGGTAGGTAGATATAGAAATATGTATCTCAGCCTTAAAAAATATTTGGAAGACTTTATATCCACATCTCTAGTCTGCAAAGGGTGATACACCAGAATGTTTTTATATCCTTAGCTAAGAGGCTACTCACTAGTCTTATATTCTTATAAATCAGAAGAACTTGCTCTTACACAGAATCTTCCTGACATCTAATTATGAGGCCAAATGAGCTTCCTCGGATTATCTTTTCTGCAATTAGTTCTGCCTTGCTTCTGTTTTTGGTTTTTCCTTTTCCACTTAAATCCTTTGATAAGTAGATATTTGGTTGTATTGGTTTTTTTAAGGAATTTCACAGGATTATATAACTACACCATTCTTAAATCTCAATAGATCCAGCAAAATCCAATTCAAATTGTCAATTCAGTTCAGAAAATCTATTTAGTTTGAGTCAAGAATTCAATTCAGTTCAATTTTTAAAAAAATCAACCCAGTTTGATTTAAAAATTTGAGTTGTATCATTGAATCACATCCATTTGATTTGAAAAGAGTTAACTCTATGTACGGTACATGCATAATCATAATGCATAATGCAAAATCATGTGATTCAATTCCAAAGCACACAGTTTAATAACTGAATTCAGCTTTCTAATTTTATTTCCAAAATCAATTTTACTGAAAAATTGAATTAAATTTAAATCAAATGTCCAAAGTGAATATTATGTTCTCATAAGAGTTATTCCTTGCAATGTAAGGATTTTCACAAGATTTTCTTTTTTTGTCTTGCAGTTTGCTAATGAATCAACCCTCTTTTTGAATCTGGGCTTTTCTAGAATGGTTTCTGATGGGCCACCAAACTGTCAGAGTTTGCAGCGATCCAACCACAAGTAAATGATTCAGCAGGATTTATTTATAGAAGAAACTTGTTTATATACAATAATATAAAACATGATGCATGTATACAATACCCATGCAGCTCTTGCAATGTGGTAGCAAGTACAAGGACAAGAAATAGATGTGAGAACCAGAAAACACAGAACCACAGAACCACAGAAGCTATAATCCAAGGACAAACTAACTCTTATATACAGACCAGCTAAACTAAGCCACGCCCAGGTTCCGAGTCATCTCCCATGGCTCACAACAGATCCTGTTTCTTAGTCAGCAAACAGTTCCTATTGGCTGACTTGTTGTTATGGCTATCCCAGCTCATAGTTTCTTATACACTGACACAAACATCTGGCACGAAGAAATGTATGCAATAGTCTAAAGGCTGCGAACTCTTGGCCTTCGCTTTCTAGAGCTTTGGCTACCTTCCTTCTGTAGAAATAGAAAGTGACTTTAGAGGAGCTTCAAGCTGCTTTCCTGCTATGATAGGTCACAGTGCAAAGTAGTTTTAGCAGAATTACCTAGAGGGCTTTGTAGACTTAAATTGGTTATGGGCAGGCAGCAAACTGAAATATCAATTCCTTCACAGTAGTTTAAAAAAAGGTAAAGGAGCCCCTGTAGATTTTACTCTGCTAGTCGCTGCTGACTGTAAGGGGCAATGCAGTTGAGCCAGCACTGTCTGAAGACATTGCCACAATCATGTGGCCAGCAAGATGTCACAGAGCGCTGTTACCTTCCCACTGAAGTGGTATCTATTCATCTACTTGCATTTGCATGTTTTCGAACTGCTAAGTTGACAGGAGCTAGGAAAAGGACAGGAGCTGAACCCATCGCGTGGTGCTCAGATCTTGAACCTGGGTTGCTGGCTTTCCAGCTGACAAACACAGTGTGTTAACTGCTGAGCCACTGCGCCACCCCTTCACAGTGGGATTGGCCTTAAAAGGCTTCTGACGGAATAGCTGCAAATGAGTACAAGCACAACTAAAAAGGAAAAGACCACTGTGTCAGAAGTCACCATCCTACAAACTGACAGGTGTTTCTATTAGAATTTCCTTACCTGATCTGGAATTCATTTCTTTGTACTTTCAAAAGGATTAGCATGCATAAACACCTTTAGCAACAGCGTCTGTTTACATGTGTTGATAAGTTTACCTCGCACCATGAAATAATATTTCCTCCAAGTTTGATTAATTATACTACCGGTGAATCAAATTTACAGCTGACTGAACTGTAAAGCTACCTTCTATCAATCAAGTATTAGAATCTACTAAGCTAGGGCTTTCTGTGAGGGATACCTAATCTCCAGAAGAACAGCGGTGGTGGTTCTGAGAGAATGAATGGAGACATTTTCATGGAATGTTTTTGGGAAATGTTGAAGGCTTCTTGAAGTCACTTTAACACACAACAATTTATTTAGTAAGCTTGATATGTTCCCCCAAGATTTTCCATTGCACAGCATCCTGACGTTCTGCACACAATTAAACAGGGGGAAAATATCAATACAGACGAAGCCCATAGTTCGTAAGAATATCATCACAACAACCTGTTTTTGGATCAGACCAGGATCTATTTGGCTCAGTATTTTGTGTCACACAATGGTCAACTAATTGCATTTAGAGCTCACAAAGTGCCATATTTTAGGTTCCACATTTTAAGAAGAAAATCAGGAAAACTGGAGCTGAGATAAAAAAGCCAAATTAGAATAATCAGGGAACTGGAAATTAAGCCTTACAAAGGGAAGCTTAAAGAACTGGGCATGCCAAGCCTCAAGGAAAAAAGATAATGTGGGAAGGAAAGGATAATGTTTTTAATTAGTTAAATAGCTGCCACATAGAAGATGATCAAGGTCTGTTTTTCCAATATAGAACCCAGAATAATGATCCCAGTTTTTAACAATGAGGGAAGTTTGACAGTGAAGCCCCTCTATGAGGACAGTAGGGAATTCCCTTTTTAAGAGAGACTGAACAATCATCTGCAGGGATATTTTCATGAGGATTCCTGCAATTCCAGTGGGGGGATAGGTCATTTTAAGTTCTGGTGGTCCCTATTCTATTCTATTCTATTCTATTCTATGAACTCTATGATTCCAAGAAAGCTCTATTCCACTACCACTCTCCAGCAGTTGAAAATTAAGGGCTGTTGCCTATATTCTTAGACAGTCACCAAGACTAGTAGCAATCACTAGCCTGATCCTCTACAAATTTGTCTAGTTCCCTTTAGCATTAGATCTGATGGAAATAAATTACACAAGTTAGAGGTGCATTGAAAAAGAAAAGAAAAAAAGAGAAAGAAGGAAGGAAGGAAGGAAATATTTTACTCAGTCTTGACTTTTTTCAAATTTCATTTGAATGGGTAAGCCTGGGATCTAATATAGCAAAAGGGAAGGAAAATTCCTTCTATTCAAATACTGTATTCCATACTATGTCTGATTTTATATGCCAGTAGTACATTATCACACGTGCTTCTGGACATTTTCAGAAAAGAGTAGACAGCCCCTCTGTGCCCTTTCTGAGATATTCTTCAAGAATAAGTCTTAAAGTTTCCCATCCATATTGCTGGATCATGCAGAAGATAATTCTGCCATGTTATGTCACCATGACTACATCAGGCCTAGTTCTCAGTCCAAGGCAGGCTCATGGCTCAGTGCCAAATTTAAGAAAGCAAAGCCTTTTGCTGTTTTCTGTTATTCTAGCAACAGAGAATCCCTTCTTCTCCATTGTAAACTGACTGTGAAACTCCTACTGCAGCTTAGAAATTGTATCACTGTCTATTACAATTGCATGACCTCAAAGTATTGCTGAATTCTGTAACTAGGCAGCAGGAGACACCACATGTAAACTACTGAGCTTCCCAGTGAGAAGGCATCAAACTTAGCTTGAAATCTGTTCAGCAGTAATAGCTACATGTTCCACCTCAATGAATAAGGTGATAATGAAAGAACCAAAGATAAGTTTAAGGAAAATTGTGCAACATTTGAAATGAACGTGGATGTGAAAGCTATTTTATGCAATGACATGAGTGGGTGATTGAGAACAAGATGTTAGTTTAGAGAAAAAGCAATTGAGTTATTTGGAGACCCAAATATGAGCAAAAATGGTTGTTGGTGACTATGTGACAAAATGATAGTCTATTTCTTTCAAATATGTGGATTAAATTTAACTCTTCCTGTGCACATATGATAAAAGAATAGATAGATTAGATAGATAGATAGATAGATAGATTAGATAGATAGATAGATAGATAGATAGATAGATAGATAGATAGATAGATAGA
>JANHFT010000223.1:482402-494516 GCA_032467955.1 Pseudoxenodon macrops | reverse complement strand
AGTCAGAGGTGGTATTTATCAGTTCTCCGAACTACTTAAAATTTCCACTACCGGTTCTCCAGAATTGATCAGAACCTACTGAAGCCCACCTCTGGTCCTGGGGTCATGTGATCTCCTTTTGTGACCTTTTGACAATGGGGAAGTCACATTCACTTGTTACTAACTTAACAACTGCAGTGACTCACATAACAATTACGGCAAGAAAGATTGTAAAATGGAGCAAAACTCACTTATCCAATGTCTCGCCTAGCAACAGAAATTTCGGGCTAAATTATGGTCGTAAGTTGAGGATTACCTATACAATGACCACAAAGAAAACACCAGCATGGGAAACAAGGTTATCATGATTACGATTCAGGTGAAGTCAGGGAAGAGCTGATAGAGAATTGTCAAATCTAGTCATCTTGTCACAGGTCCATATTGTTAACACAGGAATAGAGGAGTGAATTTTATATTTTATGATTTATTTTGCGAGCTGTTATCTTATATACCGTAATTGTATTTATTTGCTTCGCTCTGTTTTCGTTTGCTTTTTTCTTTAAGCTTTGCTGATCATTGACCTATTATATATGATTGATTTGATTGATTGATTGATTGATTGATTGATTGATTATCACAAGTACATAACATCTGCCTCAGTCTTATCCTATGATGAGGGGCAAAACATTTTTTTTTAAAACTCAGAATATAAATCAGAATAAAGGAGAACTATTCTTACCACCCAAACCTCATCTTCTCTCCCAGTAGGGCAATCCGTACCATAATCATTGATCTTTAATGACATTATAATGCAACTGTTCAAATTATGTTCCTAAATAAATATATAGTTATAAGTTAACTTCCTTAGAAAAGAAGATTGCTCACCACTATTGTTTGGTGAATAACCCTACACTCAGTTAAGAGCAAGTATGTATCTTATAGAAGAGCTTTAATGGGGATGGGGAAACCAGATATTTTTATTTTTGAATTATTGATCTATTAAGAATTGATGTTCTGTACTACGGTAGGTAAAATAAATTTAATAAATTAAATAAAATGTGCCAATGATGAGATTCAGAATAGGGCATATTCTCTCCTCTATCTTGTAGAATCCTTCTACAAAGGGGAAAAATGCTCTTTTGTCCTTTATCCACTCTTGATTGCAAATGACAGGTTGCTTTTTTCTCTCTCCATGGATGGGGAAATAATTGAGTGTAACCTAACTTGCACATCCCCTTTTTCCCAATCACATTTTCACACATTGTGATTGATAATTGGTGAGCTCTTTCCAGAGCAGGTGGTGTCTTAGCATATTAATTGCTTTTATTCACACTTGCAGCAAGGTGTAAATTACCTGGAATGAAGACTAAGGTCATGTCTTATTTAGAGCCTGCTGCTGGGCAGCGCTGAATGCAATCCTCAAACACCAAGGACTCCCTTGGGGATGGTTGGAAGGGACAGATGGAGGAACATCTTTGAAAGAAGGGAATATGTGAGGGGTCATTGTAAAAGGAAGGTAGGGTAGTAGTAGCCAGTCCTTATGACATTGACTGACACAAACAGATACACAATGTTCTGTCCGCAGAGGATTATAATGGGGAAATATGTCTGCCCCTTTTTTGCTACAATATTTTAAAGCTACATATGTTCTAAGGCAGTGGTGTCAAACTCGATTTCATTGAGGGCCGCATCATAGTTGTGTTTGACCTCAGGGGGGAGGGGGGAGTAGGCATGGCCAGGGTGGGCATGGCCAGCTTGACATCACTCGTGTTGGGAGTGCCTGTGCTGGCCTGAGCACTCTGCCAACGAAAACAGGCTCCTGAGCTCCATTTCCAGCTCTGACGGCCTCCTGCAAGCAAAAATGGAGCTCAGGAAGACTGCGTGCAGCCCTCCCAAGCTCCATTTCCAGCTGCGATGGCCTCCTGCAACCCTGCTGTGGCCCTCCCGAGCTCCATTTTGACTGGCAGAGGCCTTGTAGGCCGCTCCTTCACTATTTCCAGGGGCCCCCCACAAGCCAGATCTAAGCACTCCGTGGGCCAGATCTGGCCCCCAGGCCTTGAGTTTGACACCCGTGATCTAAGGGTTCCATTCTCCCAGAAGGAAAATAAGACGAAGAAACACTGGAGATGACCTGAAAACATCTACAATATTCCTTTTGCATTGTGCATATATCTTCTCTTTTATGTGTTCAATATAGCCATTTCTCTCGCTCAGCATTTCAGAATGAAACAGTAGCTGAGAACTAGGGCAATAAGAATGTCACAATAGCAATTGACCCTTTAAAATGTTTGGAGCAGTCTACTGGAAATCTTGTTATGGATGTCAAAGATCAGTCAGTTTTTTTAGTTTGACTCCATTCTTCTACTGATAACTACATCCTGAATTTAAGTGTTTAAGTGGCATATTTACAGTGACTGCCGTTGAATGTTTGTCTTTTGTGGTCTAAGACACAAAGGGGGGGAAACCAGGAGGTCTGTTTCTAAAATCCAGGATTCCTCTTCCATGTGAGAGTGGAAGGTGATTTTTGTGATGCTCTGATAACCATCACAATATTCTGAATAAGCTCAGCAATTCAGGTAATTAATACCCATTTCCGTTCATTAGCACATTAGCTTTGTGTTGCGGTGATCAGGCCACACCCTGGAAATACTGCATCCAGTTTGGGTTGCCACAGGGCAAAGAAGATGTCGAAGAATGGAAAGAGTGCAGAAAAAAGCCAACACAAATTGTGAGAGAAAGTTAAATCCTATGAAAAATAGTGAGGTGGATATGCTTAGCCTAAATAACTGTAGTTAAAAGGACATGGAAGAGCAGTCTTCCAAAATACGAAGGGTTGTGATTTGTTCTCCACAGTGCTGGATGGTAGGGGGAAAAAACCACTGGATAGAAATTTTACAGAGGCAGATCCTGACCATGAGAGATATTAAGTAGTGGAACAGCCTGGTTCTTGGAGTCATAGGTGTTCCATCAATAGAAGGTTTTTTTTATTTAAAAAATTAGACAGTTGTCTGGTATGGTCTGAGGATTGGACCAGAAAGCCTCCAAGGTCTCTTTCCACTCTATGATCTCCCTAATTACAGGAAATTGGTAATCCTCTGGTGCCTGGAGGCTACACTCAAGATGATGTAAAATAGACAGGACTGCACCAAGCACAGAGGCAAAACTAAAATGTTCTATTTTCCTCATGAAGTCTAATAGGGATTTTTTTTCTGTCAAAAGACTGATACCACATGTTCATAGGTTTCCTATTGCCAGCCAGCAAGAGATCATGCAGCAGATTTTCAGCAAGTACACTATCGAACTGGACAAGGAGGTCAGAAAGAACCCAAAAAATGGTCAATAAAAAGGGATTGAAAGGTGATGGAGCTGCAAGTTGAAATGGTCAACCTCTTACTAACAAGAAGGATTTTTTTTTTAACGCATGCTTTGTCCTCTGCCTTAATCATAAAGTCTGGAGTTTTGGGATGCATGTAATAGTAAAATACAAGAGTAAAATAAAATTAAAACCTAACAATCCCTAAGAATTTCAAAATTCATCCTAAATTGAGTATTACTCCATTTTAACCAGATTCTTGAAGGCTATGTTATTAATAGCAAGATAGGAGGTATGCAGAGTAATTTCAACAGCACTATGTTATTTTTATGAAGCAAATGAAACATTTTCATTTTTTGCTAGTGTGTGTGTCTATGTCTTAAAAGCACATAAATAAGAGTGAGAAAAGAAAGTTTTTCTTCTAGTGGGAGAATATGATTGAATAAGGAAGGAGTAGAGTTGCCAACAAATCAAGAAAAAGCTTATTAAAAATAAGTACTCATATTCCTTGAGTTATGACCATCTATTCAATAACCATTCAAAGTTATAACAATCCTGAACAAGGGTGGTTTACAACCTGTCCTCAAATCTGTGGCTGATACATTGTCCCCATGGTCACATGATCACAATTTGGGCATTTGGCACCCGGAGCACAATTATGATGGTTACAGTGTTCCCCACTCTTGTGATTGCCATTCGTAACTATCCCTGCCGGCTTCCCGTAAGCAAAGTTGATGGAGGTTGTAATTCACTGCTACAAGGGGCTTCCTTTCCCACCTTTCTTTCCTCCTGAGAAACCCACCCACCTTTCCATACTATGAAGCACTAAACCAGAGTGCCTGTGTTCCTTTGCACTTGCCTGCAGCACTCACCTGCCAGCCTCTACTCTGCAGTACCTGTCCATGGTCCTGCCAGCATTCCGTTGCATTCAGCAGTGGCACTTGCTTGCCCACATCCTGTAGCACTCGCCCACCCATAGCTCTTGTCCACCAGCCTCTTTGTCTGAGCACAGGACTGGAAGTGCCAGGAGGACTGCCATTGCTAAGTGATATTGGGCTTTATGTGACCGCATCATTTAGGGAAGGTCCAATCCCAATTGTCATCATAGCCCAAGGACTCCCTGTACCAAGGGAAGGGGGAATTACAGTTTTTCCCCTAGCTATTATGCACCTAATAATTTCACTTCAATTTTAGAGTACAGCACTTAGTGAGTTTTAATATTTTGTCATTTAAGCTATGGAAGGGCCAAAGGGGAACCATTAATTTGCCTTAATCTGACCTTGCTCCAAATACTAAAGGAATCAGGGCTGTTCAACTCTTGAGTCTTATGAATCTGCAAATTTCATACTAAAATAAAGTGTAACCTGCAGATAAAGCCACTAGTAAAGAAATAAAAGCAATAACTGACTCATCTGCATTTTGAAGTCCTAACTATCTTAATCATATCAGCTTCAATACCTAGATGAAGATTGTATCATGGTGTTCTGTACAGAATGTTTTGTTGATTTGCTTTGAGATGTTAACGCTTCACTTTTGGCTGTTTTGAACATCGCCTGGCTCAATCATTGTAGTTTTGGGTAAACTGTAAGGAGATTCTTCAGGTTTGAAGCCAGGAGATGTTTATTGTCTCCAGATGAGCCTTTTATTCTTAGATGAGTCCTATTTGTTCATTTTCCCCTTTATGGGGTTTAGAATGTACCTCTTTCCAATCTCCCTCTGTAAAACTTTACATTGGAAAGACTGGATTTTCTATGTTATGGCTCTTTAGAGAAGGATGATTATTGCTGGGTCTCTGCCTTCTCCTCCTCCTTCAAATGACTGATAAGCTGCCAATTCAGAATAATTTTTGCATGAATACCCAAGTTTTCTGAGTTGCTTAGATGAGGCCTTTGTCTTATTGCCAGTTCTAAGAAAGATGCTTTGGAGTTTTATGGCCTGAAGCCCAGAAGATACGGATTTCTGAAGTTGAATTTCCTTAGAAAAGGAAAATTAGCTTAGCTGCTGTGTGGTCTTGCATTTCTGCATCAGTCAGAAATTTCAAACATCGCATTTAAAAATCCAAATAGAAAAAAGAACCTTATTTAGTGGGGAAACGAGAGCCAAAAGAAAAAAGAAAAGAAATCAATGCTCATGTAGACATAGTTCTTGATAAAAAAAACCAAACTTAATAAACTCAGTAAACTTTGATACAACTCTTTTAAGAGTTGTACTTTCCTGAGGAAGGGGCTAGAAGAAATGTATTTATGCTTAATTGGCCACAAAGAATTGTGTTTATGCTTCTTGCTGGTACAAATCACCTTTTCAGAACCATTTGTATCTATTCCTTTTTTTCCCCCTGCATTGGAGCTTCTTATTGTTTGTGAGAATTTTGGTGATGATACAATTAAAAAAATTATGTTCAATTGATACATAACAGCAGTACCCAAATCCCCATGGTGGTTGTAGATGTCAGTGTGCCCAGCAGGATTCCCTTGGTTTCTTCCAGGTTTCCTAAGTTCTCAAAACGGGCCATGTAGAGACTCCACATTTGTATCTATTCCTAATACCATGGCTGGAATGAAATTGACGGAAAATTGGCAACACTTTGGGATCAAACATCTAAGCACAAACAAAGGAGCTTAAAGTTTACGATATATAGGAGAGAAAGAAAGAGAGAGACAAATATGTGCATGCAGTAAAAATGTTGGCATCAGCGCAGGATGTAAGCTAGCAAGATCAGTCCAGCTCGTACAATCTGAATGTTAAAAGCAAGATGTCCCATTTGCCTTTTTAGCTTTCTTTTCCTTTTTGCTCCCTGCTTTGTCCGCATTCTCCAGCTTTTTCCCAATTGCAGGTGGCAATAACAATAACATAACAGTAACTTAACCTTGGCTGCCTCCAAGGTGAAAAGCAAGCAGTCGCAACCAGACAATGCTCACCTGGATTTGTTCTTCTAACGGGGGAACTCTCAGGATAGGTGGGTTCAATGCAAGGAGAGACAATGCCAGCTAAGGATAGTGCAAAGAGAAGATTGAGAGGGGAGGAGAACTAGGGAAACTTAGCATATATCATGTAAACAGACACACAAAATAGTCCTAAAAGAGCTGTTACCCCAATTTCTTGCAGGAATGCATGCCCATATGTACACAGACATGATTGCATTGATACATCCATGTATACAAACCAAAGACAGTGTTCACAAATTATCACCAGAACAGGTTGCCTAATTAAATAACATTGCGTTTGTAAATCAATATGCCTTTTTGTAATACAACTTGGATTGTTTATAAACCATTCTTAAGCTTCATACTTCCTTGGCAATTTATGGATGGTAACAATAACCTGCGAACTGAACGTACACCGGTGCATAAAAAGCCTATCAAAATTCTCCGTGAAATTTTCACCCAGAGGAATTGGATGGTTTTGTTTTTCAAAATTCTCCAGTGGAAGCAGGAATTCTATAATATTGTCTCAAAATCAAGATTCCTCTGTAGTAGTGCACCACTGGGAGGGGGGTGGAACAGGAGGACCTCATAATGTCTTTCTTTGGAGCACGGGTGTCAAACTCACGGAGTCATATTGCCGTCATGTGACATTTTCCCCCTTCGCGGAGCTGGGATGGGCATGGCCTGTACATATCTGGCCTGTAGGCCGCCAGTTTGGCACCCCTGCATAAGTTAAACTAAGTATGGGAAACGACGGGACTGGCTGCAGACTATGAAGAGATGATTGTGTGGTGAAATGTGAAATAGTTACATATATCCCTCTTGACTATCGTATCACTAAAGAAAGAGAAAAATATCACAGTCCATCCTTGAGAACCTCTCTGAAATACATTTCAGCAGATGAAGAGAGAACTGTGAGGATTGAATTGAAATGGCTTATGTAAGGTCTGTTTTTTTCCTCATATATGTTGAAAGTCTCTAAAAGTCTAGACACTTGCCTGGAGAAATGAATATGAGAAATCAAGCAGCTAAACAGATTTCTTCTCCAGTGAAAGAAATGGAATAATCACTGCCCTCGATTGCTACTTAATAGTTACCAGCTATTGAGCCAGCTGTACTACATATTTTCAGTGAATGGCTGAGTAAGAGGGGAAAAAACTGGTTTCTAAGAGCACTACTTCTCCCTGAGCACATTTGTCACCCTGAGCAGAATTAAAGGAAGTAATAAAAACAATGGAAGTGAACAGATTTGCAAAATCCAGTAGCTTCTGGCCAAACAACCTCTAGGAAACAAAGAGCCAAAAATACCTGTGTTCCAAAATTACCCATTCCAGGCATTTTCCCAGAAGATATGAAACCTGCTGTGATGAATTAGATCAAATATTTTAGGAAACAGTAAAACAGAAAATCAAAGTGGGAAATGGTGGACCAGTGCTCTTGCCTTGCAACCATTCTGTTACTGCATAACGTTGTAAATAAACCCCAAGAAACATGTTTTGAAAGACTAATGTAGGTCAGGGGTGGGGAACCATGGCCCTTTAATGACTTTTGTATTTCAAGCATGCTGGCTCAGGAATTCTGGGAGTTGAAGTCCACAAGTCATAAAGGGGCCATGGTTCCCCACCTCTGATGTAGGCCAATGGTTTAGTGAGGTAATTTGATCCATGTAGAACACAGCTGTCAAACTCGCGGCATCACACATTGCTGTCACATGATGTATCGCGATGTTTTTCCCTTCGCAGAGCTGGGGTGGGTGTGGCCTGCATGTGATGCATCCAGCCCACGGGTCACCTGATGTAGAAGTCGGCTTGAGGAGAAACAAAAACACACTATTTGCCCAACAGACTTTTGCAAACTCAGTTCAGAATCAAGACATAATTGCTTGGAAGTTGGGGGCCTGTGGTTAAAGAAACAAGCAAACAAGTGTATTTTACAACTGCTTTCCAAAGTACCATGTCCCATCTGATTTAAAATTTCACCTGAGGTCAGAAGAATCCACCTCAGAGGAAGCAAGACAGCCACTTGGTCCTAGCTGCCAAGATAGCAGCAAATCTTACAACTGCTTAAAGCGTGGGTAAAAATTATGAAGATATTGCTAAAGAACAAAAGTAGGAACGGCTGTATCTTGGATGCGCAATGACTTATCAACAGTAAAATCAGAAGAAAACCAGTTACTCAGGAGAAAGAAAGTCAGCAGATCAATGAGTTAGTTTTACTTCAGGCAGTCACACTGGATTGATCTTCTGTTGTCAATTCTTCTGCTTGCACTTTTCACTTCTGAATAGCTTTAAGATGTGCAGAGAACAAGAAGCCTTTATTGGACCTGCAGCCTCTTGGTTAGGTATCTGAAAATCATAATAGTGTAACATTTGGTACAGTACTTACAGTCTCTGAAGTAGGACTGTGATACCAGCTCCTGTAAAGAAGACGGCAATGGCAAAACACATGATGCTATCAAGAAAACTGCAAGGATCTGCCCAAGGAGTCACCCAGAAATCAGGACTGACTAGAAGGATCATAAGAACAAAAACAAAAGCAATATTTAATTACTTGAAACTAGACTCCAAGCATGTATCACATGAGGAGCCCTTGGATCTTTTCCTGCAATCTGCCCAGTCCAAGGTTGGGAATCACAGAAGCCATCATTCTGTTCACCTACTCAAATATCTGTGCTCTTGAACACATCAATTAGAAATCACTAAATGGCTTAAAGCTGCTGCTACAAATGGTGTGAAGGAACAACTTTCAATCATTTGAACTCGGTGTATCAATATATGCCTCAGGGATAAACTGAGGAGAACTATTTTGCGTGGTATTTCCCTCTCCCATGACCCCTTCAGGAAAAGAATAGAGATAATATCTTTTCTCGCCCATAGCCTAAGGATATCTAACCATGTAGTACAGGGGTGGGTTCTAACTTAACTCACCGCTGGTTTGCTGCCTCCCACGCCGCATGGGCGCACCTCTGTACATGCGCAGAAAGAAAAAAACAAAAAACATTTTTAAAAACATTTTTTTCACAAAAAAAAGATGGCAGCACGCACAGAGCAGAACCAGATCTGTGATGTCACCAGCGGCCTACTATCTACTCGATAGAACCGGTCCGAACCGGTAGGAACCCACCTCTGATGTAGTACCATGACTAAAATACCCAGAATTGCCTTCTCTACATGGACATGCCTGTCTTTTATCAAGCCACTACCAAAGCCTTGCTCTGATGGCAAAGATAAGTTTGCATATTTCATTGTGTAGAAGACAGGAAGCTCTTTCTGTAATTCACAGTTTGCCATACATTTCAACACTAGTGGCATGAACCTATGCTAATCATCATCTAATGTCAGATATACAGTTGATCCTTGATTTACGACCACAATTGAGCCCAGGATCTATGTTGCTACATGAGAAATTTGTTAAGTGCCCCATTTTACGACTTTTCTTGCCACGTTTGTTAAATGAATCACTGCCGTTGTTAAATTAGCAACATGGTTGTTAAGCGAATATGACTTTCTCAATGACTTTGCTTGTCAGAAGGTTGCAAACGATGATCACATGACCCTGGGACCCTGCAACTGTCATAAATACAAATCAGTTATCAAGCATCCAAAATGTAAATCACGTGATGGTGGGGATGCTGCAACAGTCATAAGTTACTTTTTTTCGGTGCCATTGTAACTTCAAATGGTCACTAAATGAACTCTTGTACATCAAGGACTACTCGTACTAATAGAATAATAAAATAAGGGTCAGGTCTGGGCAAGAACAAGCAAGTCCACTTTCACTCCTCCAAACCACAGGAGACCATCAAGGCCATTCTGTCTAGATTTGGCTTCCCTTCAGGCTAGTACTAATAGACTCCAATTAAGGATCAGAGCACAGCTAAGTTTGAATCCACTAAAAACTGAAAAGAAATAGGAATCCACTTACAGAAAACTTCAACACCTCTTTATCTCATCTAGCTTTTCCCAACTTGCTGCTCCCTGGGTTGGTTGGACAACAGTCTGATCCTTATAAATTGTTGTATTGCCTGCAGAAGACAAGAATTGTGGTCCAACCCATTTGAAGGACACAGAATGGAGAAGGCTGATCTAGAGACTGGTGTACTTTCTTCAAATTTATCTTGGTGATGAGGATCTGGCAGTAGTATGCGAACTATTGCTTGTTGATACTGAGTGCACACAATGTGTTTGCAGGTCCAATCGTACTGCTATAACCAGAATCATGTTAAGGCAGCCTTGCTGCATCTCATAATCATGTCAGTCTCCAGCAAGGTGCCTATCAAGCTCCACAAACTCATTTTTTCTCAATAAAATCCTCAGTATAAATTTTCCACTCAAGCTACTCTTTTCCCAGAATAGGAACCTAATCAGATGGTGCCGTGGTGATGTCCTTGACTTCTGTAGATGATATGAATTACAAATATTAAAGGTAAATTTGTTTTTAGTTTTGCCCAACCAGCTCATGATCAAAAAGTAAGAAAAGCAAATACTGTAGGTGTAGTTGAAGTGCCATTGGCATTCTAAGGAAATGTAAATATAACATGAATTATGAAGTGGAGCATGTGTGGCTATTTACTTTTGCTTATTCTGCAACATTTTCTTTGTCGACTAAATCTACATCATTACTTGCTAGCAAAGGGCAAGGAAGGTCAGGAGGTAAAAACACCCCCCAAAAAATTGCTGTCTGAAGCAGTGGGAATGTATGTTCCATATACATAATGATGTATGCCATACATCAGGGAGACAGACAAAACATCAGCATGCCTCTCTGTGTCTGCACTTTAATTCTTTAATTGGAATTACTGCATAAAGCAGAATGTTGGGCTCCATTCTAATTCTTGGGTTTCTGCGGTATATGTTACACATACCTTATAGAGATAGAGATATAGACGTAGACAAAGACAGAGAAAGAGATATTGATGTATAAGTTCTATGTTTTATGACTATGAAAACTACTCTTCAAGCTGAGTTCAACTTCTGGTAACCATATGGAAAAGTCCGTATTGGCTTATCGGTAAGAATAATGGTATTACCTGCTTCTAGGATATTGTCAGGCCTGGTCCACCTTGGTCCCTTAGGAATCTCGACTGGATTCATAGAGAAAAGGTTACTTTTACTAATAGCCAAGTATTACTTTTACTGTAGCAAAACCAGATCTAAAAGTTTGAGTGTGAAAATTCCCTAATTAACTTTTCCTGCTCCCTTCCATCCCCCTGTAATCTCCCCATTGTCCAGTCACATTTGAAGAAGATGTTTTGGTGACTGTCCCTGCAACAGTTGGATAGATGGATAGGCATTACATTACATTCCCAAGTCTGCAGCCTTGGGATGTCTCAGGACTGCCTAAACATCACTTTCGGTTTCCCCCATCTTCCCACAGCTCTCTCTCTTCCCACATGACATATGGCAGACTGGCATCTAGTGAAGCATAGCCAGCAAAAAATGGCAGTTCTGACAGATACATTTTCAATTGCCTGATGCGATTTCCTCATAATTTCCCATCGAAATACAAATTCAGTCCAACCATATCTGGCCTCACAATCAAGCAAGGCTGGCTAGCTGTGATATATTCAGTGGTGGGATTCATCCCATTCGCACCTATTCGGGAGAACCGGTTGTTAACTTTCCAAGCAGTTTAGAGAACCGGTTGTTGGAAGAAATCTCATCCCCCCCCCAACTTTACAGGGCTACTCCTGTAAGGAAGGCAGGTGGGAAAGATTCTGGTGTTGTTTCTAGCCTAATCTTTATTGCCCTGCTTACGGAAACTGCCTCTCCGGTTAACCCTTGTTACATTGTAACAGTAAGGTGAAGCGCCCATCGATGTGAGTGATGTTGAGTTGGCCACGCCCACACGGTCACATGACCACCGAGCCACACCTACCCAGCTGGTCATTAGGGCAGA
>JANHFT010000223.1:467290-478564 GCA_032467955.1 Pseudoxenodon macrops | reverse complement strand
CTGAGAGCACATGCACCAAAGACAAATTCCTTGTGTGTCCAATCACACTTGGCTAATAAAGAATTCTATTCTATTCTGTTCTGTTCTGTTCTGTTCTGTTCTGTTCTGTTCTGTTCTGTTCTGTTTTAAAGTCATGTTTATCTTTCAATACAGCTTCCCTTAATATACATGAATAAAATAAGGAGAAAATGCACAGCCTTGTCATATTCTTTTGCCAATCTGTTTCCCCATGTTCTATCCATGTACTTCCTGGCCTGTATATAAATCTGTCATGAGGACAATGGGATGTTCCAAGACTCCCATTTTTCTCAGCACTTTCCACAGCTTGACATGATCGCCCAATCAAAGGCCTTTTTATAATCAATGAAATACATGCTGACTACTTTTTGATATTCTTTGGCTTTCTCAATTATCCAGCATGCATCAGCAATATCGCCTTGTGTTCTTTGGCCTTTTCTAAATATCAAAAGCCAGCTTGAACATCTGGCATCTCTTTTTCCAAGTACGGCTCTAATCTGCATTGGATGACGATAAGTATTATTTTGCTAGCATGTAAAATTAAGGATATTGTACCCTGGTTTGCACATTCTATGTACAGAAATACATACGCAAAAAATAAAATTCTAAAATCTTCCTGGGTTCCTATCCAGTTCAAAAACAAGAAATTGATGCTGACTATAGCATTAGCTTTGAGTCAATTTATTTTATGGGGAAATCTGCAAAGGAACATGCTTACATAGTGACATTGCCTCCCATTTGCAACTTGTAATGCAGTAATTTAGGAGGGAATTAAATTACAGGGCAATATAAAGTCAGGCTGCCAAGTCTAGTAGAGAGATCATTACACAACACTGGGACCACATTCATATCCACATATCCAATAAACAATGTACAGCCAAGAATACTTTTTGTCCTATAGAATTAATTTTGTCTAATTCAAGGAGTTGGGCTGGCCACTTCTGGTCTGTTTTCAGCTCTGCAGGTTATTCTACTGATTCCCCCCCCTTCTTACAATGGTTCAGTCACTCCAGTGGTGAGTTCCTGCTGGCTCGGACCGGTTCATTAGAACTAGTAGCGGGAAGCCCCCCCCCCGCTAAACCAGCAGTGACGGCCTGCTGAAAAGACCCCCGAAGCAGTCCTCCAACTTGAAATCCGTCCACTGGAGCGAAATTTAATTGAAAATAACCCTTTGCGCATGTGCAAAACCTCCTGCACATGTGCAGATGATTTTAAGCTGGGAGCGACAGGGGCAAATTGCGCACTTCCGGCAGGACCCCAAACTGGTAGGGAAGGTAAGTGGAACCCACCCCTGAGTCACTCCCATTTATTTAGCTGCATCCCTCTTGCTACTAGAACTGTAACAGTAGCATGCTTCACTGCTTCCAGTTGCAGTAAATCCTATGTACATTTCAAAGCTTTTCTAAATATGCACATTAAAAAAATATTCTAATTTCTTCTTTCTCAATACTGTTTGACCACCTTAGTCTTTTGTCTTCTTGTCCATTGTTTTGCCTCCTAGGTGTACTGGTTGAGCACTCTCATAATAATAAGTATCCTTACACATAGAGGTAAATCACATTTACACACCATTCAAAAGAGACAATAAAAAAGCTAAGAAGGAAACAAAAAGACCAGAACACATTCTCTCCAGTGACCAGCACCCAGATAAACAGGGATTAATACCAGGCAAAAATTCAAGCCAAAAACAATACCCTAAGCAAGGAAGTACCAAGGGATAAACCATATCCCAGCCAAAACTGGCAGGGCAAGCTACTATATATAAACAGGGAGCAAACCCCATATTCATTAGCACTGATGAAGTTAAATAACTGGATAATGAAATATCTGAAAACAACCAACCAAACTCAGAGAGTACCATAGTTCAAACATGAACTACATATACAAGGTTTTCTTCTATTGACGCACCCATAATCTCTATCACGGTGACTAGTGACTTGTATTGGACTACTACATCTGGCTACAAAACTCCAACCCCTAGATGACAACAATGAGATATAGAAAACTCTTTGTTACTAACTTGTGGTCATTCACAGCCCTATATTAAGGACCTTATTTGTTTAACCTTATGAAATCTTCTTTTGATTGCAAAAAACAGCAAATTTTAGTCTAGCTCTACTCCTCTGTAGATAATCTGGCATATAAATATAGCACAATTACAAGTTATCATTCACTAATAATTTCCATATTAATTTTAAGGTGTAAATGCAAAAAAGGTAGGAAGTTAATGTTTTTAAGCCCTGGTACATTTTCCATACATACAGCCAAAGTGTGATAATGTATTTTGCTCTTTAGTTGTCTGTTGTCTACCTGGTTTTTGTAGAAAACATATTGTTTGTGTTATGTCCTCTGGGAGGGTTAACAAGTATGCCCGCTGCTGGTTGGCTAAACTAGCGGCAGGAAAATTAAAGCAATGTCAGTGGCCGGCAGGCAACCAGGGAATCCCATAAAAGCGGCTTCCCTGCAGCCTGCCCGCAGTTCCGTATTGCCTCCACCTGGATCCAATAAAGGTAGCTGACTGTTCCCGCGCCTCGTGTCTTCCTTACTTGCGCAATCTAACAGTTTGCAGGATCAGGCCTTTGAGTCAATACTTCTGGCCATCTGCCCACAACTGTTTAGGTTTCCTGCTCCAAGGTTTAAAAGCAGTCCTATCCAGAGATAGCAAAGTGTTGCTAAAGGTGTGACTACAGAAGGAATTGTCTTCAGGGAACTTGTTAGGAAATCTCTGTACCCTACTTTGGTTGGTATCTACTTGTCTACATCTACATGGGAAATGCCATCTCTACATGGCAAGTTTTTATTTCTTCCCTGCCAGTAAATATGTCAGTGTTAACTGAGCTAACACTGAGATAATAACTGCCAAGGGAGAAATAGTAGGAGGTTGCCATCTATCTTTTTACTGAAAAAGGAGGACAGTCTATGGACTAGCCTTCCTCCCTTTCAAATTGCAATCTAATCAGTCAAGGTTGGCTGCTCCAACTTACTTACTGTTCTGTGCCAGGTCAATATTTGGTTATTATCCAGGATTCAAATTCTGGCCAAAAGAAATGATATGTTACATACCACAGAAACCTAGCTCAGGAAAAGAAAAGTTATCTTCTCAATCTAATATCTGTGTAGATATGTGCAGAAGAGTAAAGTTGGAAGTAGGGATATGGAATGGAAGTAGTATAGTTTAAAAAACAGTCTATATGGCTGGTTTGATCTGCCATAGATCAAATTTGAAGTGTATGTTCCATGTTTGGGTAGCCAAAAAAGTATAGGGCTACTCCCTCCCTCCCTCCCTCCCTCTCCTTTCCCCTTCCTTCCTTCCTCTCCCATTCCCCTTCCTTCCTTCCTTCCTCTCCCATTCCCCTTTCTCCTCCCCCTCTCTCTCCTGTTCTCCTCCCTCCCTCTCTCTCCCATTCCCTGACCAGTTCTGGAGAACCGGTAGTGGAAATTTTGAGTAGTTCGGAGAACCAGTAAATACCATCTCTGACTGGCCCTGCCCCCATCTATTCTCTGTCTCCTGAGTCCCAGCTGATAGGGAGGGAATGGAGATTTTGCAGTCTCCTTCCCCTCCTACACCCACCAAGCCACACTCACCAAGCCATGCTACGTCCACCAAGCCATGCCCACAGAACCGGTAATAAAAAAAAATGAATCCTACCACTGCTAAATTCCCTTCATTGTATCTTGGGTATTCTTGAAAGGTTTCCCACTTCGTACAACAATGATATTTTTGAAATCCTAGTTGGTTTATGGACTGTAGAAAGAGACTAGGTGGCTGATTCTAAAACAGCTGATTGGGAAAGTGGTAGTCTTCTGCTCTAAATGCATATGGATGATACTGATTATTTGAGCAAATTTCAACTGAGCTTTCAGTCACAATGCAACGCTGAAGCTGTTGAAGTCATCTTGGGGAATGACATGAAATGAAAATGGGAGAAGTATGACCTTGCTGGTTCTCCTGAACATTTTGGCAGCTTCTAGTACTATCAATTGGTTTCCTGAAAAACTGATATAGGAGATTAAGTTTAAATTACCATATATACTGCAGAATAAGCCCATCCACAGAGAAGCTGACCCTCAATATTTCAAGCAAAACACCATGAAAAATGTGCCTTTTGTTCCTGCTAACCATTTGATGGCTGTATACATATTTAGCCAAGATGGACTTAAAAAAAAAACTAAGTTCTAATCCCCAGTTGAACCCAATTTTGGGAATGTATTTCAGAACCAAACTTTTTTGGCTCATCCACAAATATATACTGTAAACGCAGATGCTGCAGTTAGAAGCTAAGAAAAGAGACCTGGGGCTTGAATTTCAACCTGTTTTGGTTGGGTTTGTGCTTCCTCTAAACAAATAGTTCTGCACTTTGAAAGTGTTTCTTGAGTTTCACATCTGTGGTAAAGAATGCATTTGTACAAATAGTATTAACTTGCCAGTTGCAACCAATCCTGAGGTTATTAAAACTGGCAACCTAATTTTGATGGTGATGTGCTCAGTGTGGAATTATCCTTCAAAAGTACCAGGTTGTTATAATTGGGTGGAGAACGCAACAGGAAGATTGTTAACAGATGCAAAGTAAATGCATCCCATGATGCCTGAAGTGAAAGATTTGTAGTTATTACCAATTGTTTAACGGTATTGGTATTAGCCATTAAACTCTAAACAATTTAGGTCCTTATTATTTGAAATCCCTTTTGGTATGGACTAAGCGACTAAGGTTAGGATAGGTCCTTCAGCAAAAGTCCTCTGCTACTGACAGATTTATTTATCTGACCTGAAGATCATGGCCTTCTCCTGCATGGCTCCCAATCTATGGAATATAGTCCCTGAGGAATTGCTCTCACACTCTCCCTCTCTATGTTTAGAAAATTTGCAAAGATCCATTTCTTTCATTAAGCTTTTAACAGTTGATTGATGTTAGTGTTTGTCTTTACAATATTTTGCATTTCGGATGCCTAAGCTATATGGAATGGAAGGGATGGATGGATGGAATTGTCCAGCATACTTGTCAGTCTGGAGAAGGTTATATTTATGTGCTGATTGATTAGAGAGAGAATCATATGAGATAAAGATAATTACCACCCTTGTCTTCATCTTTTGGAGATGCTTTTAAAAAAAAAAGAATCATGTATTTTTTTTGTATTTCTATACAAGCAAACCTACTGAGATTCCTGGCAGTGTATAACTATCACTGCTATACCATTAAACATTTGCAATATAATAATTACAAACACGAACAATAAATAAGCTAATTAAAATAACTAGAAAAAAACGGATAAAACCTTTCTTTTCCTATGCCTTGCTTCTCTCTCTCTCTCCTAAGTAAGGTATAATTGTTTCATATTAAACAGATGCCAGAATATATTTTTATATGAACTGCCCATGTCAGACAACCATATCTTTCTATAATTTCACATCCCCACCCCACCCCCCACCACGCTTAGCTTTTAAATTAGCAGAGAACCAATTAAGGCAGAATAAATGAACAAATTCTCCATGTACTCTAAAAGTACAAAGATGATATATATTCAATCACAGGATGAAGCTGTCAAAAATATAATAATTGGGAAAGCACTGTGTAATTATCTTTCCTGGGAGCTGTATTTGCTCATGGGTTCAGAGAACAGAAAATGTGATTGATCTAGGAATGGATGGATCTGTTGCTTTCTCTCCCACATTCATTCAAATGTCTTCAGTCTCAAAATATTTTATGAGACATCTTATTTTTTTAGCAAGTCCCTAAGCGGACGAGCAGAATATAATTGGATATTGCCCCCTGGTCATCACCCAAATTCAATAAGAACCAGAATTCCCAGCATGGAGAGGACCTCTACCTGTCACATTGCCAATAAAGATAAGAAGGCTGTTATGAAGAGAGAGAGAAAAGAGCTGGCAATTTGGCGGCATCGATATTGTTGAATACATAGAGATCAAACTAAGGCTTTGAAGTTCTGAGAATTCAGAGTTCTCTGCTGGAAAGAAAAACTCTCTCCGTTTCATTTTCTTCTATATTTGATTTGTTTAGAATCTCACGTATCTTCCACCATGTTTATGAAAAATACAGGCAGCGTTCATCAATTCTCATTTTAAAATTCATAACCTTTCTTCAGTCCCCTAGTTAAGGTAGGAATCCCGCTCTAATGTAATTGCCCTCATGCTATGAGGCCTTTTGAATTTGCTCCCGTCTATGGATTGGCTCTTGGGGTATTTCTGGCAGATCTGCTCCAACAAAAATAATAGATGAATAACTAAATTCTCTTGGGATATGTCCAACAGGGAACTTCAAGTGTATATTGAACATAAAATACTCTAATTAAGTGAAAACCTTCAGCACCCATTTTCTACCACCAACCTGCCTGTGGAGGCAATCCTTATATCCTCCCAAAGCTCAGATTCAAATTCCTTGAGTTTTCTGCAGTTTCCAGCCATGCTTAAGTCACTGTCTTTGCAAATGTACACAGGCTCTTTAAGTCCAGAGTTAGCAGTAAACAGAAGCAGAACTAAGGAATGGCTAAGCTGTCCAGTCTTTCTGGAACAGACAGGCATTAAAACAACAGTTCTTACATGGAGAGTCAACTCAGCTTGCAGTTTCTAGCACTGATCTTGCCAAAACGTAAGGGTGCCTTGTTCTGCCAGTTGCTTAGATAGCAGCAGCTACATCCTTAGACCATTTCTTTGACGTCAGGATATTTTGTGTGCTTTAATCGACAAGATACTAAATATTTTCTGCAACCATTTAGGATTCAGCATCTCTTCACTCATTCCGTTTCTCCTTCTGCAGACCTCCCAGTCATAGATGGGTTCTCTCATATTGGCCATGTAAAGATCAGTAGCTTTGCTTGCAAGGTAAAACCTAGAAGAGGGAATATGCCCAAACAGCCTGATCCAGGAGCTGGTGAAACACTAACAATACAAAAGAAAATAGAGTAGAAATTGATTAAACTAGGCTCTGTCTTGTTCTCCTTGAAGCGGGGGCAAGAAGCAAAGTGCAACATCACAAAAGGTTCATTGTGATGTTGGTGATAAGCACAAGAGGCAAAAGAAAGCAAAGGACATAGATAGATAAGAAAAGTGGAACCTGAGGAAATATATTGCTTACCAAGTTTGGTAATGAAATATCTATAAGGAAATAGCCAAGCTCAGAGAACATCAAGGATCCCTTATTGGTATATCTTTTCACTGCTTATTTCTTTTATTTCCTCCTGACCACCTTCTTGAGAACTAAAAAAGAAGAAGGACTTAAGAAAAGATAAGAAAGGAGGCAGAAAACTGGTGCATTATCTAGCTTGATCATTTTCTGGGTTCTCCTGAAATTAATTTTTTAAATTACATTTTAAACACACACACCCCAGGATGGTATCTCAACACAGGTGTTGGAGGGCACTCAAGAAGATGTTCGACTTAATCCCCCTCTTGGATTCATGTTCACAAGATTTGGGCTGCCACCCTAAATTTCACAGAATTAATAATAAAAATCACACAGAATTCAACAAATATACTTTTCGAAAAGCAGAGATACTATAAATCTACTCTGTCGGGTTGAAATCCAATATTATGTCAGTAGGCTGCCCCCAAGCCAGGACTTTCTGATCCTTTTCACTTTGCATTTTTAACTCACCCCATCACTTAAACATGTCTACACAGAGCTTGATTAGAACTTTTCCATAGGAGGCTAAAGAGAAGAAACCGGATCCTCCCAGATCCATTTCAGTAGGAAAAAAGAATACCTCCCTAGGTCTTAGTCCTGGTAATGGAAGCTGAAAGAGATCTCAATAGAGGAGAGTATATTATCAATAAAGGAGCTTGTAGCTCAGGGTTGAAATGAAGGGGTCTTTAGCAGGGGTGATATTCACTTACCTTCACTACTGGTACGCAAATGTGAATGCACGCAGAGTACAGGGCCAACTGCGCATTCGCAGAGCATCAAAAATGGGACGTGATAACATCCAGGTGGGTGGGCGGAGCCTCCCGCAGCCGCTGCTACTAGATCGCGCGATCTGGATAGAACCAACTGAATACCAGTGGTCCTTAGTGCTTCTGGACTTGGTTTTTTTCTTGCAGACGTTTCTGCAAGGTAACATCATCAGTGGCAGTGGTCATGATGACAATGCACTGATGATCTTACCTAGAAATATCTGCAAGAAAACAATTGAGCTCAAAAGCACCAAGGACCCATTAGAATATATTATTAACTTGCCTTCCCAATATGAAATAATCCACTTGTCTTGGGTCTCAAGAATCAAACATGATTTTCATACCATGCAATGTGTAAAACAACTAGTTTCAAGTATCCCACAAATGTCTGCTTAGAGTGAGGGCTGATGGTGATAGAGTCAGGAACTGATCACAGCTTTGGGATCAACAGAAGACCCACTGTTTAACAATATGTAGTTTCTACAGTAGCTAGATTACTGAAGAAGCTTAAATATGTCTTAATATCAGCCTCATTTTACAGAAAAAGGCAGTCCTCGACGTACAACCACAATTGAGCCCAAAATTTATGTTGCTAAGTCAGACATTTGTTTTGACCCATTTTGCAACCTTTCTAGCCACAGTTGTTAGGCGAATCATTGCAGTTGATAAGTTAGTAATACAGTTGTTAAGTGAATCTGGCTTCTGCATTTACTTTGCTTGTCAGAAAGTCACAAAAGGGGATCACATGACCTTGGGACACAGCAACGGTCATAAGTATGAATCAACTGCCAAGCATTTGAATTTGGATGTTGTAAGTCAAGGCCTACCTGTACGTCCTTCACCAAATCTAAGGGGTAGGGGGTATCATCTTTAAGAGGCCTCAGAATTATGGTACTCCCATTGGCTTGAGCTCACACATCTCAAATCCTTTTACAGGAAAGAGCTTCTACAAGCTTAGCTGTGCCTGGAACAAAGAAAGAGGCCTTGAGATGAAGAGTGAGAATTAAAACTAGTGCCAGGGTAAAGATTAGGTTGAGGATGAATTACATTGTCTAGAGCTGTGTATGCAAGTAACATGATTCAGACTCAGTCCAGCATATTTTGATGTTTGCCAGACACGGTTGTCTGTGCCAAAAAAAGTCTTGGCTACATTATTGATGGTATCTGCTTTTATTTTGCTTTACTTTCTGTTTGAAGAAGCTCTTTGATTATATTACCAAAGAAGATTTCACATTAAAAAATGTGCAATTAGAAGTAATTTCTGTTTTATCTCAGCATGACTAGTTTATCATAATGTTTGTAATTTGCTAAGCAATGTTTCTTCGGTATATTCCAAGGCTAGTTGAAACTGTTCAAAATATTTTAGAGATTTTGTGAACTGGCACCGCTGTGTTGGCAATAAACAAATCTGCTTACAAGGTGATCCAGCGTAATGGAATGCTTACTGGTGTTTTTTTTTAATCAGAGTAATTTATGTCCAATGTTTAAAATGCTAAATTACCCTGCTAAAAACAATATAGAAAAACGGCTATCTCCATCTTTTGGCAGCTCAAAATCAGGAGTCTAGTTTCCACTTCTCAGAATAAGACAATTTATTAAAAGGCAATAAGTGAAAAATATGACTTGGTTATAGAGAAGTAGATAATATAGCGAAAAACACAGTGAGATAAGACAAAGGTGTTTTCTTTTCCTCCCATAATACTGTACGTGTAATATTAAAATCTTGAAACCAAAAGACTGTTCAGCTTCCGCTTTCAATGGCAGCCCACTGCACTATCCAGAAGTCCATGGAACTACTTACTGGAAGGGGGGGGAAGCTTTGCATGGAAACCAGTATCTCTTCTCAACTGAGAACATTGTGGATGAAACTGCAATAATGTAAGGAAGGGCGACAGATATTTCCTGAGTAAACAGTGCCCTCCAAAGCACTCCTCTTAGCAGAACTTCCCACCTTTGCATGGTAACTTGACTTAGCCTTGAGAATGAGCTTTGTGCACTGAATCTCCAGCGATATGCAAAGCACTTCATCTTCTCTCCATCACAAGTGCTGCACATTAGAACATTAGAGGCTAGAAGAGGTTGAGGAACCAGAGCAAAGTCAAGCAAAGTAATGTCTTCACTCTTAAAAAATGTGGAGGATACATTGCATCCCTACACAGTTTGGCAGCAGTTAGAAAAATCCAATATACTTGCGGGGATGGGTGGGTTATATTAATCCATTTTGACAACAAACCTACATAAAATAAAAATGAACAACACACCATATATAAAGGGGGGGGAAGGGGGGAACCAACACAATACCTAAAAATATAGAAAAAGACAAAAAGCCTGTCCTTACAAAATATATTACATGCTCACCTGATTTTATAAATCTTTGAAAGGGGAAAGTAAGCTTTCAATATTCAGCAAGCCTGTCCAAGAGTTTTCTTCCAAAGGAAGAAATAATGTGACATTTGCTGATTGACAGAGTATATACTTTTCTCCAAAATTGCTAGATCATACAGCTCTAAAAGCCAATCCACAACATATTAGTGGTGATGTCCTGATTTTTGGCCTCCACTTTCCACTCACAGTCAATACTTCAAGATGGTGAGGTCACCATTTAAACCCCACATAGAAAGGAAATGACTTCATTTTTTTTCAAAACCCATGAAGAAATTGGGGGATTTCCACTCCCTTTATAAGCATTCTGCTCCCTCAAGTATTTTGATTTTGATTTGAGACAACATAGAATTGGTTGATGTAATAGGATGCAAACCTTTTCCCCCTAAGGTCCCCTGTCACTCTTGATTACACTTCCAAGCACTGTCCTATCACTCCATACTCTTAGGATTTCAGTCATTTTTGCTGACCTTAAACCAATTAATTTTTATTTTGCCCCCTTGAGTGAACCTGTAGTCACAGCATGAACAATTATTTAGCAGCAGGGAACTTGGCACGCTTTTTTTTAATGCGTGTTGGCTAAAATTCCACTTAAGAACTAAAATACAGCAATCTCATTGAAGAGGACAGTCTCTGCTGCCTTTCATCTTCACAGAGCAAGGATGGCGAGACTTCAGAGAGGATGGTTGAAGTCTGTGGAACAATTAAGGAACATATTAAGCCAATTATCTCCTGCTCTTCTCTGTTATTCAGGTGAGTTTTGCAGGCTTTTGTTGTCTTCCAGCGAACAAATATACTGGAACAGTGAATGCTGCTGCCTAAAGCAGTGAATTAACTGTAATCTGGGGGAACTGGGGGTCAGTTTTCTTATCATTGGAAAAGATATGATTGGCTCAGGGATGAAATCCAGCAGGTTCTGACAGGTTCTGGAGAACCGGGAGCGGAAATTTTGAGTAGTTCGGAGAACC
>JANHFT010000223.1:446470-463005 GCA_032467955.1 Pseudoxenodon macrops | reverse complement strand
AAGCAAAGGAGGGAAGAAGAGAGTTAGGAGAGAGTGTAAGAGGGGAGAGAGAGGAGGTGGAGAGAGAGAGGGGGAAGTAGGATAGGAAGGTGAAGGAGGAGGGGAATGCAAGAAGGAATAGAAAAGGGGGAATGGTACAAAAGCAACCTTGAACTAATAAAAGAATGAAATGATATAGAATATAATGTATAAAAGTTTTGTAAAGAAAATGAATGAAATGTGAAATATGATGATAAATATGTGAATATCTGTATTGGAATAAAATAAAATAAAAAGTTCAAAAAGAAAGAAAGAAAAGTTGGTCCCCAACAAGCCTCTCTTAGGAATCCAGACACAGTTTAAAAGCATAAGGATGGGATATCCCCTCTCAGCAGCCTTGGGAAATGCCTTCCCTTGTCAAGGAAAGTTTTCACCTCAAGCCAAAACAATATCCAGGAAGCTGCCATTTCCTCTTCGAAATACTGGCTGTGATTGGAATTTAATGGTGCAGTCTGGTTCCCAGCGCACCTGCGGTGGCGGCACCAGCGTAGGAAACCTGGATCTGCGCGTCCCAGCCAGAGACCATAAATACAAACTTATTTCAAAGTCTCTGGAGAAACGTCTCTGCGCAAAAGAGCTCAAATTGCCAAAACAAGAGCGCCACTTAAAATTCCAGAAGACCCACTTCTCAGACAAAAGCAAAAAGGAGGGAGGGGGGAAATAAAAACCTAGAGAAAATATCTTCAGATCTATTTTTTCTTTGGTCAGAAGTCTGACAAACTGCTCCCTCTAACTTCCAAAGTTTGTGATAATCTTGTTCGAGGCTTAGTGAGACGAGATGAGAAACCTGGTGACAAAATGAAATTCAATGTAGAGAAAAGTAAAGTCTTATACACTTCGGCAAGAAAAACTAAAAATACACATACGGACGATCAAGATCAAGTGAGGTACTAATGCCACTCTATAAAGCCTTACTAAGATCGCACCTAGAATACGGCATCCGGTTTTGGTTACCACACTATAAAAAATATGTTGGAGACTCTAGAAAGAGTGCAGAAAAGAGCAACAAAGATGATTAGAGGACTGGAGGCTAAAAGAAAAACGGTTACAGAAACTGGGCATGGCTAGTCTAGGGAAGAGAAGGACCAGGGGAGACATGATAGCAGTTTTTTAATATTTGAGAAACTGCCACAGAGAGAAAGGGGTCAAGCTATATTCCAAAACACCTGAAGGCCAGACAAGGAATAATGGATAGAAATTGAACAAGGAGAGAGATTCAACCTGGAATTAAAGAGAAACTTCCTAACAGGACAATTAAACAGTGGAACAACTTTTCTTCAGAGGTTGTGGGAGCTTCGTCACAAAGAAGAGATTGGACTGCCATTTGTCAGAAATGCCCTAGGGTCTCCTGCTTGGGTGAGGGGGGGTTGGACTAGATGACCTACGAGATCCCTTCGAGAACTCTGTTAATCTGTAAAGCAAGCCCAAGGACCACAATGCCTGTGGTGAAACGGAAGCCATTTGCTTCTCTCAAACGGAAACCCCTTGTTAATCAGGCGGTTTCTAGGGCCCCTCTCAATTCCCAAAGGTTCTCCATCAACTACAGGTGCCGATCCACCACATCAACAGGACAACCTGTTGGGGCCGGGTTATCTGAGGGACCATTTCTTCCAGTTACATCCACCCTACCCCACTAGAGCAGGAAGGCAAGGAAACGTTGCAGGTTTCCTCACCTATGGAGGTACATCCGGTGGGACTCAGAAGAAGGGCCTTCTCCGTGGTGGCTCCCTCCCTTCAGAACATCATCACCACAGAGATTAGACAGGGTCCCACTTTGACACGCTTTGGCCAGGCCCTAAAGACCCAGTTCTGCCAACGAGACTGGAGAACCCAGAGTGGGACGGAGCCCCTCAAGCGGCTCGTTTGATTGTGTGTTGTCACCAGCGGAGGGAGGCTTAACCCATTTTTTTATTTTTTTATACAGGTAGTCCTTGACTTACAACAAGTTTGTTTAGCGACCCTTCGAAGTTACAACGGCCCTGAAAAAAGGGACTTACGAGCGTTTTTTCCACACTTGCGACCGTCACAACATTCCCCAGAGTCAAGTGATCGAAATTCAAAACCAGCCTGGCCACCGGTTCACAGTTATGACCGTTGCTGTGTCCCGTTGGGGGGGTGGGGGAAGGGTGTCACAAGATCCCGTTTTGGGACCTTCTGACAAGCAAAAGCCAACAGGGGAGCCCGATTCATTTAACAACCGTGCGACTGACTGAACAAGACAGGTCTTAAAACGGGGCAAAACCCACTGAACAAACCAACTGCAGCGTTGACTGCTTTCCGCCCGCAACTGGGTGGGTGACGTGATCGAAATTCGGATGCTTGGCAACCGACTCATACTTATGACGGTTGCAGTATCCCGGTGTGTGTGTGTGCGTGTCACGTGACCTGACTGGCAAAGTCAACAAAGAAGCCTGATTCACTTCACCAGCTGCGTTCCTATTTTAACCCCGGCAATGTTTCGCTTAACAACGGAAGGCAAGAAAGGTGGTACCACTGGGCCCCAAAACTCACTTCACGCACGTCTCACTTCTTAACAACCTCGATTGGGGTCGTAAGCCGAGGACTACCTGCATTGGGCTTTTTTTTTAAATTGTTCGTAAGTTGCTCAGAGAGAAAGAGAGAGCGGCGGAATAAATCTTCTAAATAAATAAATCAATAAAGGAAGCTTGTGGAGTAGATTTGGGAGCAGGAGCTAAAAGAACCTGCCTGTTGAGACAGCCTCAAGGCAGCTACTATCAGCCCTGCCCCATCCTTTCTCTTCCCTCCGGCTCTTTTATTACTCAGGAGAGAAAAGTTGAGCCTTTCCGTGCAAATGCTGTAGAGGCACATAAATGCCACCCGCTCCTAAGCCTCCTGGCTCCTGGCTACAAAGATCTGGTTCACCATTGCCTGATCTCTGGGAATGTCTTCAGGGTTTCACTAGGGTACCCCAGATTCCAGTCAGAGGTTTAGGGAGTGGGGGAGGCTCTGGTACGCTACAAGAGGCTTTCCGGGAGGGAGCACAACTCACTACTCACTCCTTTTTCCAACAAGGGACCCCAAAGGGAAACAGCCACATGTGGGCTTACTCCCCTTCCCAGGAGGACCCCCAAGGAGACGCCTTTCCTCCCAGGACCCCCCCCCCATCCTGAACGGGGCAAAGCTGCCTGCACGGAACTACTCGGAGGTTGCTCCGGGGCGGTAGGGAGGCACGAAAGGGAAGGCGAGCAGAGTCGAGGATTCCCACGAAGAAGGAGACCGAGGTCAGCATCTCCCCCGCCCCACCCGACAGCCGCGGGGTAGGAATCTCCTAAGAGGCTGCGAGCCCTCGAAGGTCCTCCTTGGTTCCTTTCTCACCGGCGTCTTACCTCGACCCACCGGCGGGCTTCGACGAAAGCTGCGCGGCCGTCCTCTCTGCCGTCCATGGCCGAGCCTGCGGGGTGGAGAGAGAGCGGAGCTGCAAGGGGCCCGGGACCTCCAAAAGGGGGACGCCGGATTGGGGAGCTGCAAGCTGGGGAGGCTGCAGTGCCGCGGGACCCCCCGTCCGTCCGTCAGTCCGTCTCAACGTCGGGTACAGGGAGCAGGCAGCCTTCGGCGTCCCAGGTAGTCAGCCAGCCAGCGCTCCGCTTAAAGCCAAGCCGGCAGCGCCGAATGAAGCCGAGCCTGGCTGCCTGAGTGCTTGCCTCGCCGGCCCCGCCCCGTCCCGTCCCGGATAGCGGGGGGAGCATCTAGGCGCACCTCCTCCGGCCTCCTCCGTCCCGCGGCTGCTTCCACCTGGTGGCAGGTGAGGGCGAGGCAGCCGCTTGCCCATTGCGAGGGCGCCCTCTCCCGGCGGGATGGGGAGTTAGGGGCGCGCAGCCAAGCCAGCACCTATCTCAGGATCTCCTGCAGAGGGGGTTGGACTAGATGTCCTCCTGAGGTCCCTTCCCAACTCTGTTATTCTGTGTTCTTAAATTTTATGTCCTGGCGCCTTTCTCAAAACTTGCTCAGCCTGTCCAGAGAGGAATCTTCCTTCCTTCCTTCCTTCCTTCCTTGATGGATGGATGGATGGATTAGAATAACATAAGAGTTGGAAGAGACTTTGGAGGTCTTCTAGTCCAACCCGGCTGCTCAGTCAGGAAACCCTAAACCATTTCAGACAAATGGTTATCCAATCTCTTCTTAAAACCTTCCAGTGTTGGAGCATTTACAACTTCTGGAGGCAAGTTGTTCCACTGAGGAATTGCTCTAACTGTCAGGAAGTTTCTCCTTAGTTCTAGGTTGCTTCTCTCCTTGTTTAGTTTCCACCCGTTGCTTCTCTTCCTGCCTTCAGGGGCTTTCCCTCTTCTTTGTGGCAACCCCATATATTGGGTTTGATTGATTGACTCTTTCATACATGCACAATACACATGGAACTCATAAAGGAGAACATTCAGGATTGAAATATGGGATCCTTACTGCCATTACCTAATTTGAGTAATGAAACACCTGCAAGAAAACAACCAAGCTCAGAGAGCACCAGGGACCCCTCACCTACAATTCAAGGCAGCAAACATATCCAGCACACCAGTGATGGTGAACCTTTTCGGCACCAAAAAGTGCCAAAAAGGTCATGCAGAAATATTGCATGCGCGTGCGAACATTCATCACTACCGCGCTCCGGAAAAGCCAAACTTCCAGGTTGCAGCGTGCATGCACAACTAATAATCGGCTAGCCGGTACGCATGCACAGGCTGGTTTTAGGCACTGTCCCACGGGGGAAAGAGATCGCACTCTGGAAAAGCCGAACTTCTGGGTTCTGGTGTGCATGTGCACACAAAAATCAGCTGGCCGGCACACGTGTGCACACCAGTTTCTGGCACTGCCCAAAGGACAGATGATCATCACGCGTGCATGCACGCCAGAAACCTAGAAGACAAAATAGGCAAGGCCACATGTGCTGGACGACATGGCTTCATGTGCCACTTTGGGCATGTGTGCCGTAGGTTTGCCATCACGGCAGTACACCTTCCTCCTCCGGTAGTACCCACAACAACCCTGCGAAGTAAGTTGGGCTGAGAGAGTGACTGACCAAAGATCACCCAGCAGAGTTTCATGTCTAAAGTGGGACTAGAACTCACATCTCCTGGTTTCTAGTTTAGTGCCATCACCAGTGGACCAATCTGGCTCTAAATGGGACTCTGCAAAACAACAACACCAGGGTTTCCCTTCTGCCATCCAGCTGTGGGTTTGAGTTTTCTTCCAGAGGCAAATCTGGAATTCAGTTCGTGGGTTACAGATGCGATTTATTCTGCACCACGTCTGCACACCGCAGGCCACTTCCTGACTGAAGACGACTTCCCAAAGAAACTAGGAATGCGCTTACCGAAGGGATAGCAAAACCCCAGCAGGCCTCTTAGCTGACCCTGGTACCACGAAGTCCCGATTTTCTTTGGCTGATGCCCCCTGAGACTCCAGCCATCCTAGTTTATGAAACAGACTTTGGCCTGTTGTGATTTACTCAATTATAGTGTACCGAATGCAATTGCGATTTGGAAAAGAAAAAAAACAAACAGTAAAATATTCCTGTTAGGGTCACAGCGTAGATTAATAGCGCAAGGACAGGGTGTTCCATCCAATATCCTTACCGCAAATGTATTTACAGAGAGGAATGTTATGCACATGTCTTGTTATTTTGTAGCCCTAGCAGCATTTTTTCACCCCCCACAATAGAAAATGTTTCTTTGGAAAACCCCAATTATCTAGAGGAGGGGTGTCAAACTCAAGGTCTGTGGGCTGGATTCGGACCGCAGTGTGCTTACATCTGGCCCCTGGGCTGCCCTAGAAACAGCAAAGGACTGGCCAGTGGTGCCTCTGAGTTTCTAATTTTTTTTACTACCAGTTCTGCGGCCATGGTTTATTTTGTGGGTGTGGTTTGATGGTCATGTGACTGAGTGGGCAAGGCCAACTTGACGTCACTCACGCCCACTCACAGTACACCCCCCACCAAGCCACACCCTCAGGAAAAGTAGGAAAAATTTCCCTCCTTTAGCGTCCCATCCCCTACCCCCCCATCCCCAAATTGTGCCCCACTGGGAGAGGCACATCTTACCTGCCAGCTCCACCGCATCTCTCAGCTGTTGTGTGCAGGGAAACACTTTGCCACAGTAAAGAAAAACTTCTCGTGATGCTGTACCGCTGCCCCTCTCAGCCCCAGCACAGAGGCTCCATCTCCTCGAAGGTCCGCGGGCAGCTTTGGGAGATGCTGGCCAGCGTGGAGAGGGGAGCCAGGCGGCTGCAAAGCTTGCCAGGTTGTCTCCCCCCCTCCCCACTGTGGTTGCAATGGCAAGAGGCAGGCTGGCTGGCATGGGGATGGGAGACGGGCCGGCAATCTTTGTAGCCCCCATCGCATCCAGGTAAAAACCTTCTGAGCATGCGCAGGAGGCTTTGCGCATGGGCAGAGGGTAATTTCTTTAGGTAATTTCAACCCAGAGGACTGGTTCTGGGCTGTGTGGCCAGCCAGCCGTTCCTGCTGGTTCAGCTAGCGGGGGCAAATTTCCGCTAACGGTTCTATAGATCTGGTCTGAACCAGCATCAACCCACCTCCAGCCACCACAGACACCCCTGACAAAAGTGACATCAAGCTGGCCACACCCACTCCGGCCCCTGAGGTCAAACACAACCCTGAAGTGGCCCTCAATGAAATCAAGTTTGACATCCCTGATCTAGAACATTCAAGGCCGTTTCTACGCGTCAAGATTCTGGGTTCAGGAGACCATCCCATTGTTTCATGCTTCATTTCATATCTACAGAAGATTTATAACATGGTTTAAATAGGAATTATGATGTCATGAAGTTGCAGAATGCGACCCCAGGAACAACTAACCGATAGTCCTCCACTTATGAGTTTGTTTAGTGACTGCTTGAAGTTACAACGGCAGTGAGAAAAGAGACTTATGGACCGTTTTTCACACGACCGTTGCAGCATCCCCATGGTCATGTGATCAATGTCAGCTTGGCAACGGACTCATACATACGACGGTTGCAGTGTCCCGGGGTCATGTGACCTGACAAGCAAAGTCAATGGAGAAGCCAGATTCGCTTAACAACTGTGTGTTACTAATTTAACACCTGCAGTTTTAAAATGGGGGCAAATTCACTGAAGAAAATGTCTCACTTAACAACCGAAATATTGGGCTCTGTTGTGGTCGTAAGTCGAGGACCACCTGTCTTTTACAGTGGCAGGGTTTCTCCCCCCCCCTCCCAACATCAACAACAAAAAAGAACTTTCTTTGGAACTCCCCAATTATTTAGAGCATTCGAGACTGTTTCTGCGTATCAAGATTCTGATCGGGAGCCCATTCCTTTATTTCATGCATCGTTTCCTCGCTACAAAAGGTTTACAACCAGGCTTAAGGATCATGGTGAAGGGGAAGCAGGAATTACAATGCCATTAAAAGTTGCAGAATGCAATTTATGTCTTTATGGTTGTACATTTTAGTTTTAGACCAACGTTACACCCATCCTGGAAAACTACTTCCCTTGTCGACGTGGAAGCTAGGGCCCGTTCCCGTATTCACGTGAGCTGAGATGGTCCACCCTCACCGTACTGACTCCAGAGATGGCGGCTTTGTCCCCACATGCGAGAAGGCTGCCTTTGTGTAGTCCCGTTTTTTTGGGGGGGGAAGGGAACCAAAAGCATTTGTTGACTGTGTCCACGTCAATGGCAACTATTGTTCTCCTGGAAGGTCTGGAGAAGGGAGATGTCGGCGTGGAGTTTCGCAGCCTCTTTTGATGATGCTGGGAGTAGGCGCCCTGCCCTATTCAGAGCTGTCAACACAAATGTTTCGGCGAAAACGCTCCCCTTCCCCAACACACACCCTGATTCTCTACCCAACTATCTGGAGAGTTCACAAATCGAACCGTAGACCGCAGAGTGGAGACAAATGAATTCCACCGGTGTTTCAACTCTATGTCTCCAAACTTCTGAAAACCCATTTAAAAAAAAAATAATAATTCATTTTTATTTAGCGATCTAACAATAAGCGCAGATCGTAAGATTTTTTTGGGGGGGTTTCATAGGTCTGCTTGTCATCCCTGAGTTTGAATAGAAATGTGTTTGGTTATGTCCCGAAGCGAAAAGATTTTGGACAAAGATACAAAATTGGCTACAGGAAATAATTAAATGTCAAATAAAATTAAAACCTGAAATTTTCCTCTTGGGGATTATCAGAGAAAATTATAACAAACGGTTAAAATATTTGATTTTACATATAACAACAGCGGCAAGGATCGCCTACGCACAGTGCTGGAAAAAAGACTGCACTCCGCCAGAGGGATTAGTGATAGACAAAATATTTGAATGTGCAGAAATGAACAAACTCACCTTAGAACTAAACGGAAAAGACAAATCACAGTATTATGCGGTATGGTACTGATGGATTGATAGTAGAAACAAAAATTAGAAATATATATAGAGAGAGTTTGATTGGTTAATTAGAATACATATAATATATTGAACGTTAAATGTTATTGTTAATCATATGAAAAATGTCACAGACTTGTTCAATTCATGATAGAGTTTTGTAAAATTAAAGGAAAAATTAAAATTAAAAAAAAGAAGAAGTACCAAATCTCTTCTTCCAGAAGCCATCTAGAACTTGCACCTTGGTTCTCTCCTGCTTTCAGAGTACAGCTTGATTATATCTTCCCAGAAATACCTGATTTAGACCTGGTGTATGTGAAAGATGGAGCTATTACACCTTAAGTTGCCTTTCTGACAATTAAAATATATAAAGGTAAACAATGAAACAATTTAAATCTTGCAGCATCTTAGCCTATCTAGTGTATAGGAATGGTGTCTAGAAGATTCAGATCTTCCTTCCCCCGTTGGGAAATACATCAATCTCATAAGAGCTAAGTAAAATCAAATTTCATTTTTAAAAATAAAATAAAGTACAACACACAATCCTTCTTTTAATTTTAAATATTAAAGTGCTAATATTCTGGGATGGAGTTAAATAGTAGAGTACTGCAGGACACATCATGCTTTAGCAACTGCAAATGAGTTAAACAAAGCAAAACAAAAATCCAAAAGTAAATATTATGTTCTGGGCAGAGGACAACATTGTGTGGTTATCTTACACATTGGCGTTTTTGTACTCAATTCTCTGAGAAGATACTGGACATACTTGAAGTGAATATCAAAGATTACAAAAAAATCCTACCATGAAAAAGATGTATGCTTCAACACAGTCTAAGATATGAAATCAAAGCTGAACTTGTGCACTTACTTAGTTACTTAGTGAGATTAAAAAAATAGATTTTAGCACAGCACAGAAAACAAGCCTCACTCAAATTTGATGCTAAACATTTTATTTAAAATACCAGTTGTCTGAAACAAAAGTTCCTCTGGATTTGCATTTCCTTTTCCTCATATTCCAAAATATGGAAATGAAGGCTGTTCCATTCCATCTTCATTCCACAGACTTCAATGTGGTTCTCGCTTTGCTTTAAATCAACAAACTTTTTTTTGTCTCCAGCAAAAGGCTTGGAGTATTTGACTCCATTCATGGCTCACAGTGTCTCTACCTTGTGGGGACATGGATTGATAAATATGGTACGAGAGACATGAAGGCAAGCTACAGTCACAGCACCAATGAATAAAAGAAAGATAAACAATGTCAAGTATACCATTTATTGATGTTAAAATCCCACAAGAATTGGAAGAATATATTCAAGCATTGCATTTTCAATGGAAGCACAGAAGTGTCCAAATTTTGATACTAGAATATCTATCTTTTAAGAAAAAAATCCTAACGTGAGAATTGTTCTCACACAGTCAGTGAAAAACAGCCTGACAGCAAATGTGATGGTTACTAAAACAGATGGAGAAAATCTGCACAAAGGAGTGAACCAATAAATCAACCAAGTTTAGATCATTCATAGATAAAATGTTAAAAAACAAAAGTACAATAAAGCTAAAACATTAAAAAGAGAGATGCATCACTAACTGCCTTCTGACATGGAAACAATCAATCAGAACTTAATTATTCCCTTACTATATTTCTAAGAATTTATCAACTAATAGGAAAATGTATTCTCTTCTATAGTAGATTGGATCATTTTATAAGGTGGCATGATAAGGTTCAGAGTGCCATGAATAGGGACGTACTATAAGCAGTTTGGCATAACTTGTGAGGTTGATTCAACAACACCTGCATACATGGATTCATTTGGCTATGGAAAGGAAAGTTAGTATTGATCCCTTTCAGAACCATTGATGGAAAAGCATTAAACTTGACAAAAGCAAATGCTGTTCTGTAAAAAATAGGCAGAATGTTATATTGGAAAGATGGAGCCATGTAATTTATTACATAGGAACAAAAACTAAATGCAGGAGGATTTCAATGTGTTTGTGTGTGTGTGCATGGTGTGCGCGCGTGTATGTGTGTGCGTGCATACACGTGTGTGTGTGCGTGCATGCGTGTGCATGTGTGTGTGTGTATGTGAGAGAGACAGAGACAGAGAGAGACAGAGAGTTCTGTCTGGAACCCACACTGCATATCAGACATTAATACATTTGAAAGAGTCCAGAGATATTTCACGAGAAGAGTCCTCCACTCCTCTGCTCACAACAAAATATCTTATGTCACCAGACTTGAAATTTTAGGCTTAGACAACTTAGAACTTCGCCATCTTCGATCCAACCTAAGTGTAGTACATAAAATTATCTGCTACAATGTCCTACCAGTCAACAAATACTTTAGCTTCAACCACAACAATATAGGAGCACATAATAGATACAAACGTATGGTAAACCACTCCAAACTTGATTGCAGAAAATACGACTTCAGTAACAGACTTGTCAATGCCTGGAATGCACTACCTAACACTGTGGTTTCTTCCCCAAACCAGAGGTGGGTTCCTACTGGTTCTAACCAGTTCTTTAGAACCGTTAGTAGCTTGGCGATGACATCACGGAGCCAGTCCTGTCAGTGTCTCCATGGGCACCGCCATCTTGGATTTTGTTTCTGCGCATGTGCAGAAGCTATTTTTGATTGCTGCACATTTGCGCATGAGGCGCAATCCTGAGTGAACCAGCAGTAAAAAGATATACCACCCAGCCCTGCCCCAAACTCCCAAAACTTTTAACCTTAGACTGTCTACTGTCGACCTCACCACATTCCTAAAAGGTCTTGAAGGGGTGTGCATAAGCGCACCCAGCGTGCCTACCGTCCCTGTCCTAAAGTTCCATTTTATTTGTATCTTTTCATGAAATGTACATAATCATGTTTATACTTATCTAATACATGA
The DNA here is from genome assembly GCA_032467955.1 of Pseudoxenodon macrops. Classification (NCBI taxonomy): domain Eukaryota; kingdom Metazoa; phylum Chordata; class Lepidosauria; order Squamata; family Pseudoxenodontidae; genus Pseudoxenodon; species Pseudoxenodon macrops. The sequence goes on along the minus strand of JANHFT010000223.1, from coordinate 451,713 downwards.
TGAAATTAAATAAATTAAATTTTAAAAAAAGGGAGAGAAAAGGTTCATCCTCTGAATGTTGGTTGGTTTCTGAACTTTTTGTTACCAGGCTAGGTAACATCTTCAGCAGAATTTAGGGGATGTCATATTTCTTCTTTTTATAAGGGCTATAGATGTGGGTGTGTCAAGTGAGGGTCTTGTGATGGGTCAGGTGTGAATTATAAGTGAGTCTTGTGATGAGCAAGTTACATCGGGTCATTGGGAGGTGAACGGCTGGTGGGGGTTGCGGTGCTGTCTCTGGTTGGTTGTCCAGTTGATTTGGATTCTGAGGGGTTCGTAGGCTGGTTGTAGGTCAATTTGTCTGCTTTTGCAATTGATTGTGGAGTGCCCGGCTTTGATGAACTCACAAGCATGGCAGGTGGTAGAGTGGCCGGTGATTTTTGTGCTACTCCAGTTGAATTGATGTTGTTTAGGGCCGGTGTGGTTAGAGATTAAGGATTGGGGATTGGGGCATTGGACTGCCAGCCGTTGTTCATGGATCCTGGTTTTTAATTGACGTGATGTTTGTCCCATGTAGAATTGGTTGCAATGCTTACGGTTGACTTTGTAGATTACATTTTCTTTCATCCTTCTATATTTTGTCCTTAAATGTATCTATTTAAGGCTTCCTACTTGATTCACTAAATATTATTTATCTATACTTTTTGGATTTCCTCTGAGCTTGTCTAAGTAGTTCAATCCTGTCTGTGAGTGAAGCCTGACATCTAATCTCTAATCCAGTTGTGGAATTCATCGTATCTGTCCAATGCTAAGCAAGGGAATATGAAAAAAATATGTATTATTCATTAATTTTATATATTTTTAATTTAAATTTATTGATTTGATTTAGAGTACAGTGAAGAAAGTATAAAAGCAAAAGCATATGCTCTTATTTGTCTTAATTATCTGGAACCTGGAAGCAGTTAGGAGACCATAATTGGGCCTTGATTATACATAATTAAAAGTTGAAATCAGGTGAGGTAAAAATCATATTTATTGTAATATTTATGTCTTCTCCTTTCGCTTCTCCCTCTCCTTCATTAGAACAGTTTTCCAACAATTTGCCAACAATGGAAATGTTCAAATCCTTCCTATTTTCTCAAATTTTGTCACTGTGTGGCTGCAATCAACAAAAAACCGCTATCAACACTTGTGCATTAGAATTGGGTTCTCCAAAGTGGTCAGCATCAACCCCCAAAGCTCAAAGGGACTATCCATTATTGTTATTAGTAATAAAATAGTAGTATTAAATTATTTTCCTATAATAAAAGCTGGGGAGTCAATGAACAATCTGAAATCTCATGAAGGTGTCAATGAGCTGAATGGGGATCCCTGTTCTAGAAGGTCATTTGAGTTATCAAAACAACTTAATAAGGCCAATTTAGGGTCCAATATAATAGTTTGAGTAATTTGTCCTATTTTAATATCAATATTAAACATGAATTATGAATTATTTGGAAGAAATATAAGAAGCAAGTAGAGCCATTTTTTCTGCTTCTATTTTACCAAGCCATGATCATTTCAGTTTTAGTCACTCTTTTTTTTGCTGGAGAAATTAATTAGTGATTTTAAATTACATTAAAATCAATTGTATATTTTTAAGGAATATGGACCTCTGGATATTTAAATGTTTCTAAGAATGTTAATTCCTGACAATTCTTATTATGTTTCATATTGTCATAGGGATATTACACATAGGAATTATGACTCAGAAGAAAAACACATTGTTAAGCCTGGTAATTTGCTCAAAAATGCCAAAATGTACATAATTCTAGAAAGTGCCTTAAGGGGATTTGATGCAATCAGTACAATGTCTTCAGCAAAAAAAAAATGCTTTGCATTAATTTCTAAACGATGTACATTCTTGCTTTTCTTTTGCTAAGGGTTCTAGTAAAGACAGTAAATAATAGGAAGGAGAGTGAGCATCCTTTTTTAGGATCTCTTTATAACAAAATTTTAGGGAATGTATTACATTAACTCCAAAAATCTGTATTTTGATACAGATTTTTAATTATTCTAGAAAATTGACCTGTAACATTCATATATTTTAAGACAGAAAAAAAATACAACAGCCAACAAGCTGCCAACTGCCTAATGATAATGATCATTGCTTTCTTCAATTGTTAGCCAAATACAAATCTGTATTTAAAGTGTTATTTAATTAATTTGTTTGGTCTTCAGAAATATGGGTTAAAAAATAATCAGCTTGTTTTATAATATGCTTGTAAACATTTCCAATGTCGTTGTTAAGTAACAGCGGAAGCTACAGTTGGTGCGGAGTGCAGCAGCGTGAGCAGTTTTGGGGGCCCCAAATATGGCTCCTGTAACATCACTGCTCCGAGAGCTGCATTGGTTACCAGTCTGCTTTCAGGTGCAATTCAAGGTGTTGGTGAGATTACTAGAGGGACCATCTCACCCCACTGGGATTGGCCCATTCCACTCGTGCCAGCAGAGGATGCATGCTGGGGGTCCCACCAGCCCGATTATTCCAGCTGGTGGGATCCAGGAGGAGGGCCTTCTCTGCTGTTGCTCTGGAACATCTTGCTCTCTGATGTGAGGTTGGACCCAACCCCCCTATCTTTTCGTAAGAACTGGCTCTGGCAGTTCGCTTGGAGCCCCAGTGGAGGAACAGCGCAATGGTGATGGTTGATCGAGTAATAACAGACCCTACCTCCCCCACTCCATCCCCGCCCTCCTTATGTGTCCTCAGGTTTTAATGTCTGCTTTTGATTCTTTATGTTTTAACTGTATATGTAACTGTAAGCCCCCCAGAGTTACCCTATGGTAAGATGGACAGCCAATAAAATTTATAAATAAACAATAAATAAATAAATGATGCTATTTGTTTATATGAGCCAATGAGAGCTAATTTTTATAGGTTTAACTAAGATATTTGGGACACTTTCCATAAATTTGGGATTTGTTTACAATTTATTAAATATGATACATAAATGGATCAGGAGATTTTCTAATTTCTTATTTAAAATCCTGTAAATCCATCTGTTCCATTAGTTTTCCCTAGTTTTATTACCTTAAACATTATTTTAACTGTAAGCAACTTACCAACATAATGTTTTTCAAAGAGCTTTTTTACATTTATTTTGTCCAAATAATTTTTACTTTCTATGGAAACCAGATTCTTTTGTTTTAATGTATATATATTTTCATTAAAAAACTAACATTTCTCCATTATTTTTTGGAATTGTACCATGTTTCCTCGAAAATACGACATGTCCTAAAAATAAGACCAAGCCTGCTTTTTGGGGTGGGTATAAATATACTGATCTGGATCTGAGCTGATCTGGAGCTGCCTCTCTGTTCTCTCCGCCCCCCCAGTGTTTTTGGCGCTCGCCCGCCTCCCATCCATCCCCCTTGCCTACAAACTCCCACCCCTGTTACCGAGTCTTCCAGTATCCAGGGCAGAGTCTTCTGGCAGCGACTGCTCTGGAAGTGCACACCCCACTCTATGCTTCCAGCTCCATGTGGGGCTGCGACTCCCTTTGCCCTTTGCTGCCTCCCTGCCCTGGTTGCCAGAAGCCACGGCAGCAGGAGGCTGGCCTGACCGGCCTCTTCTTCGCAGCTTCTAGCTGGGGTTAACATCTTGCAGTTCACCCTGCCCCACCTGCCACCTCCAAATTGCATCACTAAAGGGGGTGGGTGGCTAAGCAAGGGACGGCAAGCTATGCTCCTCTTGCCGTCTCTTCCCCCCCCCTTGCTGGGCATGGCAGGGCTCCTGCCTCTTGCTAGGCCACCCACCCCCTTTAGCAAAGCAATTTGGGGTGAAAGGTGGGGGGAGTGGGCCTCGAGATATGCGTCTTACCTTTCCAGCCCCATCGCATTCCTCGCTGTTGTGTCCAAGGAAGCACGTTACAAAAGAAAACTTCTTGCGAGTTCAATCAAACATCTCAAACTCGCAAGAAGTTTTCTTTTGCAACGTGCTTCCTTGGACACAAAGGCGAGGAACACAATGTGGCTTCAAGTGTCAGGTAGGATGCGTGTCTCGTGGTGGGGCACAATTTGGGGGTGGCAGGTGGGAGAGGGGATGGATCTGAAATTAATGTATCAAACCTCAAGATAATGGTTTACAAAGGAAATAAAATTGACAAATTGTAAATAAATGGCAAAAAAATAAAGCAAGTAAATAAATGTGTGTGCTTTGGTAGATCGTTTACTAAAGATGGAAAAACAAATGGAGAGGATCTATTAATAAAGCTCTACTAACTTGACTATCAGCAAGATATCAGATTGGGTAGCTTATAAAATTTGCACCAAATATATGGTATTTTAATACTTTTTATGTTTCGTCAGTGGGGTGCATTGTTCTTTCATTATTATTATTATTGGTCTCTATTTGATTTTATCTATTTTTCTATGTCACCTTGAGTTGTTTGTGGTTAGTTGTCTTATAAATTGAAAGGACAGTGATAATAATGTACAAATTCTGATTGGAAGGCAGGGACTAGCTTGTTGTCTGTGGCAAGGAATGAATGTTTGTCAAAAGAAGTAAAAATGGTTAAGAAATTTTTTTTGTCCACCTTGTTAAATGAATGTGGGAGTTGTATATGTCAGGAAAAACATAAAAGTAATTTGAATGTGGTACCAATAAGTTAAGCACATATGTAATATATTTACAGGGACCATATACCCTTTATTATAAAGGATGCTCCTTTGTTTCAGAAATCTATTCTTTAGATTAATTTGATTTAATTAATTATTTCTTGGTTTTGCTCTTTGTAAAATCAAGTTATAAGCAGAAAAAAATGGTCATGCAAATGTATATCTGACTCAGTTCAATAATGACAGCACTTAAATTAGAGTCTTCAAATCAAGGAATAGTTTGAATGGAAATAAGTATTGGAAACAGCTCCCTTTTTTTTTTTTTACTTTAGATAGCAGGTTCTATTGAGCTGAGTATTGTTCAAGATATCAGCGAGTTATATTGTCCTGCTGTCCTATAAGATAATTTTGGTTGGCTCCGGTACTTCAAATGCCTGAAGAAGTCAATGATGTTGGTAAAAATCAAAGTAAAGTACTTCCGTCTCTTTGCTCTTAGAAGAGAGGGAAACTCAGTGCTTCTCAAGCCTTTTTGATGGGCTGTTTTGTTCAAGACCTCAGTGCAGTGAATCATTTTATTTTATTTATTTATTTATTTCGTCAAGCATGTATCTGATAACACATATAAGTATAAAACATGATTATGAATACATGAAATGGATAGGCATAAA